>LJPI01000181.1:2103-122698 GCA_001430955.1 Chrysosporium queenslandicum | reverse complement strand
ACTAGACAATGATGTTGTCTTGCCAAATATTACATCAATGTCAAATGAGAACTCTGATTGAAGAGCCTTCATTATGTAGAAGTTACAGAGTTTCCACTCTGTATCATCTATCCAGTAGCCAGGCAAATTCAGAAAAGAAATCAGATTCAAGAATGCACTACTCAGTATATCATGAGTGAGGCCAGTCAGAGAAATCCCCATTCCCTGCACAAGAAGATCAGTAGTATAAAAATGAAAAGTTCCAGTGCTGTCAATGATTTGATGACAAACATTCTCTTGATACTCAAAATTATCAAAAATCACAACTCCAGTTGGATCAAATTCATTGCAGAGTTACTGCTGGTCAGATATCAGTAATAAGCAGTCTAATACACAAGACAGAACTTACACTATCTTGATCAACTTCACCAATTCACTTAGTTTCTCATTGAGAGTAGCATAGATGTTGATTATCTCAAGCCCATGCAGAACAGACATCACTCATTACTTGATTCTCATGTCATTAAAATACAGTTCAAGCAGTCATGTGAATGCATTTACTGTATTTCTCAATCAATCAAGCTGAAGTATGAAGATGATTGTAATCAAGCATTCATTAATAAGCTAATGCTATCATTCTCAAGAACTAGAATAATCCAGTACTTCAGCTGAAGTCAACAACTGCATTAAGATTGAACAGTAGCACTGTATGTCTGACAATATTTTATTCAAGTCCAGTCTCTTCTTGAGCAGTGAAGAGCTGAAGATTCCAAACACACAGAACTTCACTTTGAGAGTGTCTAACTCATTATGTATCACTTGAACAACAGTGTCAACAACAGATGATAGAATATCAGTATCAGACTTCAGAGCTGAATGGAAATATGGATCATCTAAGAGAGATCTGACCAGATATAGAGCTCTACTTTAATGATGATCATGACACTGACTGTGGTGATGCACAAACCAGAACTTCACAAATGATAAGACATTCCAGTGAAACTGTTGAAGCAAGGCAAGCATAATCTCCATCTTCTTAGTATGATCAAGAGTGTTGTCAGCAAGCAACTGCACATGTATTCATCAAGCAAACTCAATCTGTGATAATGATGACACTTTCTCATCAGAATCACTTACTTCATTCTCAAACAATTGACCAACAAACTGATCTGGAGAGCCAGAGACATCACTGATAAATGAGTTTGATAAGATCTCATTAACATCATATTCATTCTCAGTGATATTAAACTCATCATCAATCTCAGTTAACAAAGAGCTGTTATCAGTTGAATACAACCCATTCAAGATGCTTGTCACTATTATCTCAAGAACTGCAGGATTAGCATCATCTGGTGTCTCATACCCTCCATTCTTCTCTTCATCAGAAACAGTTGACTGATGAATGTCACCAGCAACATCAGTTGCCACTGTAAGACCAGAAGAACAGAGTGTATCAGACTCAAACTGGCCAGTAGAGTGTGCCATGAATCAGGTAAGTCACTTTGACAGAGATTCATATAGTTAAGATGATGTATAGATGTGATTTATTTGTTCATTCAAAGACTCATTCAGATAAGTAAACTGACCAGAGGACATTCTACTCTGCACACAACATCTTTTTTGGTCCATAATTTCAATAATATGTTTTTCAGGGCCAAGAACTACCTGGACACAAGTTTTTGAAAATTTCTAACAGTTGTGGTTGGCTTGGTGAGCAAAAAGGATGAAATCTGGTCAGATTTGATGAAAAACAACTAAGTCTCTCAATCTCAGACATACACACAAAAGCTGCACAATTTGCTCAGACATTCCATGGATAAAGAACAAATACTTCCTAATTAGGCATAGAGTTTAAAGCTATACTACATCCAGTTAGACTGGTCTGGGCAGAATGCATCCCTTTAATGAGTCCGAATCCGGATGGAATGTCTGAGGTACTGAGGCAAACCACACCCCCATCCCACACCAAACGGGTTTAGCCCAAAGTCGGACATGGTGTTTCCCCTCACTTCCATTAGAAAGCCGGCAGTCCTTTTAATCGTCGCTCCTCCGCCTTTGCTTCATCCTCCCTTTTTTACTTTCTTTGAATTCTTCACATCTTCAACCCCAGGGAATTTTTGTTCCGTTTTGCTGCGGACATTTCTGCTCTTCGTGCTTGGGAGCTCCGGATTCGGAGACCGATTGCTTGGCTGCGGAGAAAGCTGTTTTAGTGCCGCAGAAAAAGTGGATAACTTGACCAACGGGGCCTAGATCGGCTTATCCAACGTCAACCTGCCGTGGTGGAAGAGCTTCCCCCAACCAACATCTCAACCACTCAACTCTATACGATCCATCCCAGGCCAAGTCAGCTGATTCCCAGTATTTATACTAGGATTCGATCCTCTGTGCTTAACAATAAATCCTTCGCTGGAGTGAATCGAAGGCTCAATTGCTGTCTTTTACAAATTTGTTGCGTGCGAGCCAATCCTCGAAGATCGTAATTAGTATCTTGTTTTCCTTCCTCAGGCACAACCTATTTTCTCTGGAATTCCTTCTTCCCAATTCTTGGCTGCTTTTTTCGACACTGCGACTATACCGACTTCCCTCCTTTCTCCTGAGCAAGACCCTAACAGTTCGATTCACCATGGCTGCTCCGCGTTCCACCTCGTTGCGTGCTTTACGCATCCTTTCCCAGCAGCATTCCTCAGCTCCATCCTCTGTCTTGGCCTCAATGGCCCCATTCCGCCGCTCCCTTCATATCACGGGTGCCTATTCTGCTCAACCGGCATCTGGGCCAGACGTAACGTCGATCTACCGCGCAAGGAGCGTTGTCGACTTGCGGGCTGAGTGTGAGAGGAGGAATCTCAGAACCGGAGGTAGCAAGGCGGAGGTAAGCATTGTATCATCAACAAGTCCGCCCAAGACCCTAGGCTAACCTATGATATCCCATTTTTAGCTAGTGGATCGCCTTGCAAACCATGATTTCTTGCAAACCAGAGCCTTTAGCATCGCAATGAAGAGGATTGATGGCCCTGCTTTCGGGAGAAGGTAATTAGATTCCATAACTCAATTACTCGGACCAATTGAAGTCCTTTTATTTCCAGGTGCAGCATTGCTAATGTCATTGGGATGCCAGCTCCGAGCAACCCGCAAGACAATTTAACACCTCCCGCGCCAACAAGGCTGTTAACGATACTTCGCCAATAGACTTTGTCTTCATGCCTCGGAGTCTTGATGTTGATTCGGCTCCGGCCAGCGGCTTTCCGCGCATGCCAATTCCTCCAGACGCGTATGCGCACTACGAAGCAACAAACGCGAGTGGAAGCATGCCTATGAAGCCTGAGATCTATAGTGTCGGCGGTGCCTCATCGGACGTCAACGGACCAAGCCCAATGGCCGAGGTGGTGGACAACCATGCGCTCGAGATCAACCCATACAACCTCGTGGAGACCGTAACTAGGTCAAAGCTGGCTGCATCCTCGCTAGACGTAGCCAGAAGTCAGGAAGGCGAGATTACGGTAACCAAAGCGGTAAAAGGGATATGGAACATGATGTTGGACGATGTCCTTGGCCCTAAGCAGAGCTCAAATACACAGTCAAAATGATAGGCTTTCTACTTTCTCTCCTTTCAACTAGGAGACTTGACCAGCTGGCCTGAGTCCTCCACAGACGGACTTTGTGACATCAGAAACGCGGTCTGAGCGAGATTGTCTTTTCTTACGGACTCTGGATTATCCTTTCTGTTTTACTTGCCTTGTCAAGCTACTGATATATTTGATATTCTATTCAGTTTCCCGTTTCTGGATACAGACTGTCAGTATTGTTGGTTTAATATCACATTCTGCCCCGGATTAGGAGGCATTTTTGAAGCACGCGTGCAGATAAATAGCTACCTAGGCCCTCAAATCTATTGAGTGGTATGCCAGTACTGTTTGTTCAAAGGTTGCGAGGGACTCTCCTCAAGTGCGCTGAAGGACTTCGAAGTGTATGTGGAGGACATATTAGCTGCGAATATCCTTCCAAAACATAGAGCCGATTTATGTTGGTTACACAGCAGAACAACAAATCCTTCGGGTGGCGCATTTATCAATTCCTTTCAAGTCTTTCGACCCCGTGTTTTCAAGGGTTGCACAACTGGAATTTAGCCTCAGAAGGCAACCTTTTGTTGATTCTCGAAGCTCTTGGTATGGGTTCTTTGACTCAAATGAGAGCGATCCTGCACAGACATGCCAAACTCACCAAGGGGTTGCTCAATAGCTTCCGAAATATTGGGGGCTTTCACTTTCTCGAAGATGCCGGCTAGCGCCGAGTACGCCGGCGAGAATAGTATTACTGACATGTTCCGACCATGCTACATAACACGGTAAGGCCCCTGGGTAAGGCCCAAGAGCTGCTTCGTTAGAGGGCAAGGTCTACGGTTAAAGCTTCCCCTGGCCAGCTGGATTCCAGACCTGTCGAGCATGATGAATAATGGCTGCTACGCTGAATTACAAACCATGGAAGTTATTCCATGTTAGGTGGCTTTCTTTCGCCGATTGTGTATACTCACACATCACTTCTGCACTGTTTTCCATCCAACTAACCCCCTCAGCTAATGTGTACTGTCCTGCCTAGTACAGGTCCATGCAACACAGGCTGATTAAATTGTCGAGCCTTTGTTGGCCATATCCTACTGCTACAGACATTGATGGAATCGCAGATAATCAGACTGGGCAGTGGAAGAGGCAAATACGAGACGCATGGCTGAAAAGTCTCTCAATAACTGGCGCATGGACTCTGACATGGGTGTGCTTATATGGCGGATGCTCGAAGCGCTGAGGATCGTAGTAGTCGCAACGCCCTGGGTCAAAGTACTATGTGAACTGTTCTTTGATGTCGATTAAAGAATCCCAGCACCTTTGATGAAAGTACTGAAAATATGAAGGCTTGCTTAGGGAGGCACGGAGCCAAGAGAAGTAAACCCGATCTCAGCGCGAACACATTTAGACTTCAGGTAGGGTTCCTCCCAAGAAACAACTAGTGGAAACTCGACATCTTGGCTTGCTCGGCCATCATGAGGATCATGGCACAGGCATCCCTGTTCTGGGCGCCTACGTAAGTTTCTTTGGGGGTGGACGCATGAATCCATCAAGGGCGTAATGTTGGTTTTGCCAGCAGAAAAGCACAATACAGAAAAAGGGGGGACCAGGGCTTTATCCCACATTTCCAGTTCTCTATCCAAGTGATTGCGCAAGGGATCAGAACTTGGATGCTTCGGCTGCTGATCATCGAAGCTATTTTTGGACGAGAGGTTGTTTGAGCACGCTTGGTACGACGTTGCTACGTGATTGATTCTTTGGCAACGCCAGGCGTATGCAGAGGACGTAGTACCGATTGTTTGATCCTTGTTGCACAATCAACCCAACCATCCATTTTTTCTGTAGCGCAAGCATGTAAATTGCCCACATAGCCTTATGTTTCCTTCCACACTGCTGTTCTCAGAGTCTTTGCCAAACTGCTTGCTCAGTGTTGGAAACAAAAGTGACCGGGTTTAGCCGGTCTTATAAGGCCTCATGCTAATCCAAATACAGTTTAGGGCCGGTTGCCCAGGAACCCGCAAGACTAATCCTAGTTAGGGTTAGACCCGCTCCACAGGACTCGTCCATGTCATAGCACGCGGTTTTATTGGTCCAAGCTTTTTGGGCAGTGGGCTCCCCGCATTCGGCCAATCACATGCGCAGCCAGCACTGTAACGTCTGTCCATCGAACCCCCTTTGCGCCCAGATCAGAGCGGGTGCGAGGGAGAGGGCAGAGAGGCGGACGACGTCGTCTCGAACGATCTCTCTCTCCCTCTCATAAAGCCCCCGGGTTGGATCTTCATCCTCTCATTTTCATCCTCGTTTTCTCTGTCATTATCATTTTCTCTTCATTTCTCTCGTTTTTCGGGCTGTCTGTCGTCTCTTATTTGCCATCTGCCTCTACAATCTCTCCTTAATAGCTTTCTTAATCCATAATCAATAATACCTCCATCATCTTGATATTAATCCCTGCTTCGCTACTCCGCAATTGCAAAAAACCCGCGTGTCAAGAGACGCCTGACTAATTGCATTGGATAGCAATCAGTTTTACTTGCCGCTCGACCCTTTTCTCCGCATACCTCCGTTTTTTCGCCCCTCTACACGTTTCGTTTTATGTCTGGGTGGCGCTGATCAACGTATTCCCCAATTCACCCCTTCTCCACCTCTGTTGACTTCCATCACCGAGTAATTTCTTCATGTGCCCTGTCGTCAATTGAGGATATGGTACGGGATGAAAGAGGAGGCATTGGACAGAAATTGATAAGCTATTGGTAAACCGAACGAACCGCGCCAGAGCCTCTTAAATGCGGACGAAACAAACTGTCATAGAATAGATCCTAATCCGGGATCATGCATCTTTCGCCATGGCTTCTTTTCGCGAGCATTCTCTCCACGGGCGTGTCTGCGTTTTACCCGGTGAAGCCGCCGAAGCCGGATGTTTCCCATTACCCGCACACTGATCGAAGACGATTTTACCCAATTCCTTTGCCACAGGCTTCTTCGCACAATGAGAACGAGCGATTGACGTTGGACCTTGTGAAACTCCCAAGCAAGGTTAGCAGAGACCGACAATGCTCCTTGACAGACCGAGGAAGAAGCTGACATATAAGCATGGATGCAGGTTCGGCGGGAAAACAGATTCACTGCCGTAATGGCGTCAGAGCCAACAATGGCAAACAGTGCTGCTGTCCATCAGGACGGAAACGATTATTCTTACTTTTCCGTTGTCAAATTTGGATCTAAGGGCCAAGAAATGTGGATGCTATTGGACTCAGGCGCTTCAGAATCATGGGTGATGTCGTCGAACTGTACAGCCGATCCATGCTTGAAACATAATACCTTTGGCATTGAAGATTCCGACACATTGAATGTCACCGATCAAGACTGGCATGTTACCTACGGAACCGGCCATGTGGAGGGTGTTGTCGTGAGGGATAAGTTGTCGATGGCGGGTTTCGATCTTGAGCTTGCATTTGGTTCCGCATTGAATGCTTCAGATGACTTTTCCAGCTACCCCATGGATGGGATTTTGGGCCTGGGACCATCGAATCAAGCCAAAGCATCTACATTCCTGCAGGTCATTGCGGAAAAGAAACTGTTCAAGAAGAACATCTTCGGGATTAGTTTGCAGCGTGCTGTTGATAAAGCTACGGATGGGCAGCTCACTTTTGGAGACGTCGACGAAAGCAGATTCACAGGTGATATCACATACACAGATATCATCAAAGATACTAACCGATGGGAAATTCCGGTAAATGATATTATAGTTGATGGCAAACCGCTCAAGTTCACCAAGAAGAGTGCAGTCATCGACACAGGAACTTCATTTATCTTGATACCAATGAAGGATGCGGAAGCACTTCATGCATTAATCCCCGGGTCGAGCAAAGGTGAAGATTATTTTAATATCCCCTGCGACACGAAACTCGTCATAGAATTTGAGATCTCTGGCGCAAAATGGGCTGTCTCTCCAAAGGACTATGTCGGTAGTCGCAACGGTGATATGTGCAATTCATATATTGTGGGTCGTCAACCGCTAGGGCCAGACCAGTGGTTGCTGGGTGATACCTTTTTGAAGAATGTTTATTCCGTGTTTGACTATGATGAGAGTCGGATAGGTGGGCTTGCCTCATTCTCCCTGTTTAAGTGCAAGGCTAACGACTTGGTTTACAGGATTTGCCGCTCGTAAATTTGGAGAACCCCATACTTCCGATAAATCTTCGGCTCCTGCTACTGGTATGTTTCCAGTCTCCATTAATACTGATACCTCCCATTTGCCAACACCTTTTCGTAGCTACAACTCCCAGCCCAGGCTCAGAACCGACTGTTTCCCCTGTCCCTCCACAGGATGTGAACGCTAACCCGACCGAAGGCCCGAGCAACCCTACAAGTACCAGTTTACCGGATAAGAAGGGAGGTAGTAAAGGAGCTGGAACCATGCTTTCTACCCCCAGCTGGTTTTTACTTGCTTTGCTCCTCTCGACCGGGTACTCTTGCTACCTGTCGAGCTCTACAATCCTATGATCACGGTTCGAAGCCGCTCCATTTACGCCTGAAAACCCAAGGCGAGAGGTCTGCTGATTATCATCTTCTCTGCTTTTCATCCTTGCACCATAAATTCTGCTATTAGCATTGCCCACGTTGGCAGCATTTCGTGTCCAACCTCACCGCATTTGTTTCATTGTCGAATGCCCCATCCGATTGCTTCACTTTCTACATTACTCGCCCGATTCTTTGACTTGGAAGTCATCCATATACCATTGCATGGCGTTGGTTTTGACCTTTTTTTTTTTTCACCAGCGGCTTGTTTCCGCCGTTATCTTGTTTATCATTGCAAGCTCTCTGAAGGATGATTTGCGTTTGGCCGGCCGATTTTGCTCATCCAGCATTGTCATTCTTGGAGGCGTTTTGCAGTTACATGGCGGACTCTGCCCTCATGTGATTGCTAAATCTTGGTTTCTTGTAAAGGGTGCATCTCATTTGCGCCCATTCGATCACGTCGGGTCTTGTGATGGCATACTTTGGATATACAAAAATTTAATTTTGGTCATGGGGAAACACAGTACCATTGGAATACATATGTCGTTTTCGCGGTTCATATAAGTCTCGACTTCCATACCCAGAGAAAAATACTCCTGGGGAAGCTTAAAGGACAATGTAAATAATTGAGGACCTTTTGAGCGACAAGGATTATCAGCCTTATGGCCTGGGCAAACTTGCAACACAAGTAAGACCCTTCTGCCCGTCGTGCAGGAAAAGCCATCTCAAGAAGTTCCCAACGAAACTACGTCACCACCGGAATGCCGATAACACGGATGAAACATCAAAAAGTCGACGGGAGATTTTTCAGCAACTCCTCTTGGGGGCTGTGGACCCGCTCATAACCACATTTAGCCCCTAGTTAAAAGTCTCATAACCATTAAGAAATATCGCGAACATCTGGTCTCAATTCTCACGAACCCCGAAATTTGATACCCTGGGATCCGATTTCTCAAATTCAAAGGAAAGAAAAGGCCACCAGCACTGCCAATGGCTCATCATCCACCTCCGGCTGCCATTCGGCAATTACTAATCTCATCATCACTCCGCAAAACCATACCAAGAGCAAACAGCCTATCAATTTCTGCATCCCACTTAGGACGCCAATGGCAGCCGGGGTCGAGGATAGTATCTTCCACCGAGAGGAGATATTTTCATAAGACATGTGCGAGGGCCACTTTCCGTCCCGTGTGGACAGAATGCAGGGTAAAGATGCCCTGGGTGGAAGCCCTGACGAAGAAGCGGGAAGAAGAATCGCGGTTGAAAACACTGGCCGAGAAGGGAGAGATGAAACCTCAAGAGGCGCAGGCTGTGACGGTCGATTTGACGCCAAAGAAAATGAGTGATAGTTATTTCCGCACGGTACGAAAATTGTGACTATCAGGCTTTTTCCTTTCACCAACAGCGTTCAATCCTTGGGCGCTGGATAGGAACAAGGAGATAGCTGAATATTACCGATGTGAAATCGACTGACGAATATTTGGAATAGATATTACCTCTGGCACAAGACCCCTGGTTACTTGATACGTACCTCAATGCCTCAGGGCATATCAGGTAGATATTGCTGCTTGTTTCCCTGTGTAAACGGCATGTCTCGACTAATGCCTTGCAGACTCGGTTCCCTATTCATGGACCTCGACGCCCTCGCCGGCGTCGTTGGTTACAACCACACGGGTGACAATGTCACCATGGTCACCGCCGCAGTGGATCGAATTGTAATTGAAAATCCGCTCAAGGAGATATGTGATCTGGAGCTAAGTGGCCAAGTGACATATGCAACAGGCCGATCGAGCGTGGAGGTCTCGCTGCAGGTCGCAAAGGCTCCTGCGAAAGAAGGCCAGAAGATTGAAAAGGAAGATGTACTGATTACTTGTGCCTTCACTATGGTGTCTCTAGACCCAGCAACCAAGAAGTAAGCGCCACTTGGCCCTACGTTGCTTGAAGACTTTGTTCGACATATTCTTCTAATTGTTATAAACTAGGCCAGTGAACGTTGCACCTCTTCTCATAGAAACCGAGGGAGAGCGTCGGTTGTTTGAAAAAGGCGAGCAGAACTACAAGGCGAAGAAAGCCTTACGATCGAGGAGCCTGCTCCAAGAGACCCCAAATGACGAGGAGAGTGATCTAATTCACGCTATGTGGATTAAGGAGTTAGCTTACAAAGGTGAGGCCAACTTGTCTATTCTTGTCCTGATCAGCTTCTGGCTCTTGATATAAATGGCCGTGGGAAATGGAATAGCAGTTTAACTGTGAATATCTA
This sequence comes from Chrysosporium queenslandicum, assembly GCA_001430955.1. Classification (NCBI taxonomy): domain Eukaryota; kingdom Fungi; phylum Ascomycota; class Eurotiomycetes; order Onygenales; family Onygenaceae; genus Chrysosporium; species Chrysosporium queenslandicum. The sequence goes on along the minus strand of LJPI01000181.1, from coordinate 112,384 downwards.
GATCCTGCGAACCCAATTGTTCGTCCGGCCAACGTAATTCCCATGCAAGACACCGCCCTCCGCTCCGCCCAGATCATGCAGCCCCAATACCGGAACAGGCATAATTTCATGATATTTGGCGGTTTTCTTCTCAAACAAACTTTTGAATTGGCATTTTGCTGTGCCGCATCATTCTCCCACAGTCGTCCAACGTTCTTATCGCTGGACCCAAGCACCTTTGATAATCCGGTTCCCGTGGGGAGCGTATTATATCTAAAGGCAGTTGTGTCATACACAGATCCACCTCTAGCTTCAGCCTCCTCGTCCGACGGAGCTGGCAGCCCGAAGTACACCAAAGTCCAGGTCCGTGTCGACTCATCAGTCCGAGACGTAACCCACGGTGCCAAAAAGCCGACTGGCGTGTTTAACTACACATTCTTGGTCGAGCGGGATATGCAGGTCATGCCCAGGACTTACGGCGAGTTTATGACCTGGGTCGGTGCAAGGAGGCGAGCGGTTGCGACGGACAAGAGTCTTCCAGAGTGGGCGGCGAGGATGGCTGATGGAGAGAAGGGATGGGAGGCTCTAGGCGAGCAGGTTAGAGGAGGGGTTACAGAGTAATCGTTGTTTCCATTACCCTGTCTGCTTGGGCTGAGTTTGTGTGATTTCGTTTGATATATGTATGTTTATACGGTGCGAGGACCTTTGAATTTCGTTTGCAGAACCTCCGAAGCGTCTAAGAGAGCACCTGCCTACTGTTCATGAGTGTATTTCGGTTCTATATCAAGGAAATAATCTGGGTTAACATTCTATTTTCAATGGAAGAAAAGCACATTCAATATTCATGTAGAATGATAAGCGACCAAACTTGGCTAGACTGCCTCGGTCGTTTGACGTCCCCGTTAGAGTTCTCGGGATAATGCTTAACTGCTCACCATTAGGAAAAACGTCGTCTCGATTCAAGAAATAGTAAGCATACAATCCTTTCACATGATCGCCCCGGAAGTACTGACGTAGTACTGCTCTGTTATAAAACTATGCCATGGTCTATACAAAAACAAGAGCATAGCAGGGCTGGTCGTTGCTCTATAACTCGACATCAAGTCAAGTAACTAATGCATGAGTTCTCGCAACGGACCACACATACAAGGACACACACAACAATTTTCCGAAACGAGCCCGAATGGCGGCGAATTTCCTTATAATTGGAAAGGACGTAGGTTCGACCTGACTCATGATCTCGAACTTCCAGGCGCGGTCTTCCTGTCGAATACGCTGTCATGACCCTCGGAGATAACTCGGCGTCTGGCAGCAAACCGGGGTAAATCGCTGCTTCCGAAACCAAAAAAAGGACAGTGAATATTGAGATATAAAGGCTTATATGGGGGGGTTTGGAGCAAGTATGAGTTCAGAAATGAAAAATCCAGGTCATCGTTGAAACTTGCAGTCTACTTTCAGACTCTCTCCACTCTTTTCTCGCTGCCATTCTTTGTCGAGGTCTGTCAACATCCTTCACCAACCACTTGCGAATCGAGCGTAATATCAGCTCGACATCTCCGCTCACTTACTGTCTGGTGTGATATTAATTCGAAACATATACCTTTCCTGTCAGTGCTCTCCCAGCAGAAATTTGATTTCTTGTTCCGAGAGGATTAACCAGACCAATAGTACTATACACGATGCTGTTCACACGCTCCGTCTCCCTGACAAACTTCTTCGTCGCTTCTTCGGCGCTGTGTTTCCAAGTATTCGTCCTTTATCCATGGCACAAGCAACTCGACGATAGCTTCGAGGCCCTGAAGAGGGAGCACATGCAACTCCTACATCGCGAGTCTGTCCAAGTCGAGGAACTGAAAAGGGTCAGGGAACAACTCAGGGATGCCATGACAACGCAAAGAAGGTGGTGGTTCTAAAGAAACCCTTGGCCATTTTTTCTTCCGGTTATACAGCGGCATAGACAGAGGAAAACGCTTAATTTAATAGAAGACCATATGTGCTTTCTCAAGATTTCTCAAGATGGGATCTGAAAGGTCATGGAGAATATTTAATCCGCACTCCGTGCCAAAAACGGAAACATCATTCTTTCGCTTCTCGGAGCCGCATCAAATCTGGTTAAAGCCATCGCATAAGGCTGGGATTCAAAAGAGCAGCTGAAAACTGTGGAGCTAAGTCTAGATCGATCCCATGTCCCGGCAAGCAACCGAACTGAGAACGAGTCTGGACCCTTTTTGGCACCCCAGCTGAAATTGGCCGGTGACGTCGGGGCTGGGTGCTAGTTAGTGCTTACTATCGTGAGGAATGACGCATCGAAGACGCGAATACAAATCACATCCAATTGCGTATTACTCTCAACTGTTTGGGGAAGTTTGCAAGTTTTCAAGCGGGGAAAGCCGGGATGCCGCTCTCATCCGTAATCCGTAAATATATCGAGCGAGGGTCTGCACGCGACAACATGCGCCGCAGCTGAAATGCACCCGGAAGCTAGTAATCGTTGGATCTTGATCCTGTAAAAACACATGGCGTTCAGCCTTCGTCCGTCACCGCAGTCGTGGACAGTACGCAGCATTTCGCTTCACCGTATGCAAGCGGACTAGAAATCGCCTTTCGGAGCTGAAGGGAAAAATGAAGCGTCTTTCATTCGCTCGCGATTCCTCTTCGCTAGCTCCATGCTGCGGAGTCTGTCAATGCGCATTTGATAAAAGTTTCTACAAAAAAAAGCAGTCAGCAAGTATATTTTGATGAGGGGATAGTAAAGACCATACTTGTGTAGTGCGAATATCCGAGGGGAGCTCTCATCTGCATTCCCGCCAGCACCGGCAGCTTGTACTGCTTTGATCTGTAAGTGATTAGAACCAGTTCCAACTGACGAAGGGTTCGGGCATAAAACAGGCATTGTTCGGTAAACATGCTCATCAACGTTGACAAACCTTTTCATCCCTTTCCTTCTCCGCACTCTTATCCTTGTCGCTATCTTCCTTCTTGTCTTTCGTATCTTTATTTTCCTTGTCCTTGTCCTTGTCCTTCTCTTTCTCTTTCTCTTTCTCCTTCTTCCGCTTCATCTTCTCCTCATACTCCTTCTTGACCTTCTCTATCTCCCGCTCCATCTCCTCTTTCTTCTTTCTGGCTGCAACCTCTTCCTCGTCAATGATTGGCGAGCAGAAGCCCTTGTCTTTCAGATGTATTTGACACACATAGAAGAAGTCCTATGAATGGATATGAGTAGCTGTAACGCATCATATGACCTATGGCGAATGGGTACAGTATGACAATATAGTAATTTTTCGAGAGGTATTAGGGGAAAATGTAGTCTACCTTCTTATCCGGCGTGATCAAGACGCTCGAAGATGGTTTATAGCATATGTAACATGACCGGGCGGACGAGTCCGCGACTTGTCGCAGGTGCCATCTATTCGGTATAAGTGACTGAGCCATATTGTGCTCTTGACTCTATAGTTTTCAAGCGCCCGAGAACCCTGGGACCCGTGAAGCTACAGCGCTCCAGTTTGGTCGAGTTGAGGCCTCTTTTGGTGATGAGCGAGGGGTTTGTCAGCGGCAAGGTCACATGAACCGTCCCCTATCCCCTACCACCAAGACACGGGATTCAGGTCGATGGTCCTCTACGTACGTGGGGGCTCTTGAAAAGATTCCCTAGAACTAGTCGCTGTTTGCTGGTGGCCTGGGAGTTAGGCTTGACTACGTACTAGTTAAAAGACATAGCGGGAGTGCTTGAACCGTAACCACGCGATTTTGAATTAGGAAGAGCAAGCAAGCATCTATAACAGTTTTTTCTCCAAATATCAGAATTAATCCCATGAGAGCAGAATCTCCGTTCGGCCGTGTCATATGTCTCAAGAATATATATCAAAATAGCAAGTCAGGAACCAAACGCGATGCTGCCAAGCGCACGGATGTTCAGCGCTCTAAATACTCGAGCCGAGACAATCGCTGTTCCGAGCAGGAAGACAACGAATAATCAACCAGTCCCTGAAAAGAAGGAGAATAGGATGCGTAGGTCCGAATCTGCCGTAATCACATCACAAATGTATCCCCAACGAGCGGTCACAAAGAATGAGAATCAAAGAAAGACGTCCGCAAGGAGCGGATTACAAGCGAAAAGAAGTCTAAAGACCCGCCGTCGCAATTAAGAGGGAGCAGTTTTGAGCCAACCAACGGACAAATTCGAGAAATGAAATCAAACGCGCCCAGCCATCCCCAAAAGGAGAATAATAGGGACTGCCCCCGCAGTGAGAAATTTTATAATTAAACAATGTCAAGAGCCCGTCATCACTTCATCAATGGTATGCACTGTCACTCTGCCTGTCGCAGATCGTACCCCAATTTCCACGTTCTCGCCTTCCGCATTATCGCCTGGCTGTTCTCCAATGCTTGGAAGTCCTTCGTGCGGTGCCTCTTCCTTCATGCACGCACTCTCTAACGTGTTCGTCCATTTCCCACTTGACCCATTATGACTGTGTTTCAAGTGTTGCCGGAAGTGGTCAGCGCGGTAGAATTTCTTTGCTTGATTGCATTCCCCAAACTTGTGGACGTTGATGAGGTGCTCCAGTCGCCGATCCCACTTGGGCTTTGGGAAATTGGCAAACTCCACTCCACAGTATCCACATATATCATGCGAGGGTCCATTTGGAGTTTGGTACGTTGGGGAAGCTGAAGGGTGGAAGGCGGACTCCGGGTTCGACAATGCAGCACACGACCAAGAATGGCGTCGCAAATGCAATGAATTTTGGTGTCTCTCAGCTTCGTTTTTGTTCTTGAATCGCTTATTACAAAACTGGCAAGTATATTGCTTTTCCATCTCGTGCGCCCTAGAAAGCACAAAATTCATTAGCTCCAAGCTGGAAAGAAATTTGTTCCGAAAAGTGGGGCCAACCATACCGCAGTTCCTCAAGGCTATCAAGCTTCTTCGGCTTTTTGGGGCAGCATTCACAAATGTACCTTCCTATCCTTGGTGCAGTAGGTTTTGACAAGCTGATACCATTCTGCGCGGAACCCTTGCGGGGGGTGGAGCCCTTTATGTCAACCGGCTCAACATACTGTGAGCGATGAGAGCTGGGCGGTAGATACGACCGCTCGTAGCAAGTATCTAAATCAGAGGTGGGGGAAATTCCTCCCGGAGACGGCCCTCCAAAAGAAGAGATACTGCTCGCAGCAACTGAGAGTCCAGTCGAGGACGCATAAGACTCTGTTCGAAAACTTGATGAAATGGAGGAGATGGATCCGTGACTCCCTGGATAGTGGTTATTGGGTGATGTGCAACTGTTGGATCGTAGTCCCAGTGGCCGTCTATCCCTGTCAACCTCCGTAAATCCATAAATCTGATCAGCAGCTGCGCCCCGTGGGGGAGACGATGCCCTTCGCTTCATGCTGTTACGCGATCTGGAGGAAAACCCTTCGGTAAAGGACATCATACGTCCTGGTAAACTAGGCGGAGCTGGTCCTGCGTCATCCATCGCAAAATCGGTATCTTGCTCAGCGAACATTCCCTGGTCGTAGCTGGCTTTGCTGGATCGTTCTGATATGCTGGGCCTTTCCTCTGTTGCACGGCGGCAAGAAGAATTGCTGTTGTACCGATCGCGGGACTGGCCGAAGCCGTCGATATCCATGGGCGAATGTACGGTGCTATCGGGGGTTGGACTGTGGTATCCGACATAATCTTGCCAGCCGCCCATCTTTGTGCCGGGAGAGATTGCAGCCGACGGAGGACCACTTCCCCATCGTGGAGGTATATCCCGCGGGCTCAACGACCCATCTCCAATCGATAATGTTGAAAGCGTCCTTGTTTTCGAATGGAACGGTAGACTTGTGTTATTAATAGAGGTGCCCAAACTCGAGGCGAGTCGCGGTGGCGAGCCTGGCTTGCCGATTTTCGATAGAAGGTGTTGGTCGTAGGCATTTGAAGATCGTTCGACACTTTTCTCTGAAAGAGGTTTCTCTCCTTGTAAACTATATCCCATCCTGTTTCCGGACGACGTAAAAATTGAGGATTCAATCAGCGGCTAAATCCTTAAAATTATTGTATTTGTAAAACAGACAAGAAAATGTTTCAAACAATAGGGCCAGCATCGATGAAGAATAAATACTAAAACGATTGCAAGCAGGACATAGGCCCGGAGCAGGAAGGCATTTACGTGCAATGGTGAAAAACTCCATGCGAATTTCTTCTGAAGGCAAAAAAAAGCGAAAACTAACCGTGAACCGGATGTGCTTGAGCTAAGCGAGGCTGATCGAGCCACACCTGGAGCATTCATCTGTCCAGGTGGATTTGCTTCCGACGATGGACTGGTCGCAGCCGACATGGCGCCTCCGCATTTGTAGTCTTCTGGAAATGAGAACGTTTCATCCCGACGAACTAGAGGCGGCCGACTATGACCGCCAAAGAGGCTAGAAGTGGGCTTTATAGGGGCCAGCGTTGGCTTTCCTTCAAAGGAATTCCCCCATTTCCATCCCGAATCGTGGCCCTGAGCGAGATCCTCGATGAATCGGGGCGGAGGCAAAGGCGGCGGCGCTAGGGGCTCGTTGGACTTTGCGATGGCCATTGGGCGTCCATACGATGCTGGGGAAGGATCAAAATTTTTCGAATACGACGGGGAGCGCGAAGGCAGGCGGCGGTTCTGCTGCTCAGAATTGGCAGCAGCGGCAGCGACTGATGGAGTCGAGTGAGACACACGTATCGAAGGCGGCGAGGCCAGTGACCGGTTGTCCATGCTCAATCATAGGTAGCCACGCAGGAAACATCCACATCGACCGACCACCAGCGGAGATGCCCTTCTGTGACGAAGAGAGATGGAGAGAAGTTGTCTCTGGCGCGCTGCAGCGAGTGTAGGGAGTGGCAATGGTGGCAAGGGCTGCGGGTCTGATGAGTTTCAGCTGGCAAGGTCGAGCAGTCGCGAGGTCCATAAAGTCGGTCAACAGGTTAAAAAGAGAGAAACGGGGGACACACGGCGAGGACCAGCAGTGCACGCAGGGGAGGGAACAGCAGCGATGGGGGTGGGGCGGAAACGACAGAGAGGGCAGCACGGTCGATGGGAAGGGAGGACAGCAGGGGAATAAGAATAAATGAGGAGGAGGAATGGAATGATGAGTGACGGGAAACTAAGGCGGAGGGGAAAGGGTCGGATGGAGTCGACGGCGTGGGAGCGACTAGGGATAAACTATACAGAAAGGTAAGGTTCCAATTGGGGGTTTTTGGGTTCTGCTGTCAGCTTTCTCTCTCTTTTCCAACTGTGTGTCTGACTGAGAGAGAAGAGAGAGTCTGTGTCTCTCCGAATTGTTTTGATTACTTCAATCTCTTCTCGTCTCCCCTGTCTCTCTGTGTATCTATGACAGTCGTCTTGGCTGATGCTGGCTCTACACTGTCTCTCTCCTGGTTCTCTCTCCTCTCTCTCTCTCTCTGTGATCGTCTTCTATCCCTTGCTCATCTCTGATCTCCCTGAATTTGTTGAAAAAGGGCTAAAACGATAGGGCTGAAATAATACACTGGATGCCTGGTTTGGTATTACTGTTTCTGCTGCCGAACAGTCACAATCCGTATGGTAATGTTACGTTACGCCGGTCTGGATTTCCTCTGGTGCGAAGAGCCCTACCGACCGACACACATGGGGCTGCGAACGTGCCTCGGGAGCTGGGGCCTGGATATACCTGGAAGGCTTCAAGCGCTTCTTTCAAAGTCAATCCTCGAACCGTCTTATTATTAGTGTCTCAAAGTCCTTTCATCAAAGTGATTTTAATAAGATGTCGATCCGGGGAATTGAAACCGGTGCTGGGCTGGATAAAAGGGGCTGGAAATTGCTTTTGCTTCCTACGGAGTACAGTGTGGGCTTCTGAAGATTGCTATGCGGAGTCTCGAGTTTCTCAGATGCGCTCCGTATGCACATTACTTATAGTCCTCGTCTAGGTTGCAGGTTTCAATGCCGAGCAAGTCAAGCTTGGACATCCAGCCAATCCTCCAGGATCCAACCAGATGGCAAGATTGAATATTGCGACTCTGATGCTCTGCTTTTTGAAACAAGGCACATCTCCCCGAGACCTGAAACGGCGCGGCACTTTCGGCGGCGACGATGAAGACAAAGAAAGGCCGCTGATCCCGGAGAGAGAGGATACTGGGAAGTCGCCTTGTAGAGGATGAATTCCAGATATGAATTGGTCATGTTGTTATTGTTGGCTGCACGCTGGTTCTCAGGACAATAACGGTATCAAAAGATACCAGGGTTGGAGCTGAAATACCAGAACAAAACGCGTATTCGGGTAGTTCGGCCCTACCACCGCCCGGTTCCATCGACCGAAGATTTATCAAGAGCTGCATCTATTATGATAGAGTGTGTTGTCTGAAGAAAAATAGAATTGTAGAAATAAACTCGGGCAAGTCAAGTCGCCAATTAGCCTACAGATGAGGGGAGAATGCGTACATATCATGTTCTCTTGAGTCGAAAAACAAGGTGTGAGTTTTCATGTTTCTTATCCATTAGTTAACGTATTGTTTAGGGCGGGCTGCAGGAGGCGGGTGATGCGACTAAACGGAAAAGTCAAGATACCATGCCTTTTGCGGACAGGTAACGGCGGTTCGAATTGCTGCATCTGCGAGGAGAGCGGCAAGGATGGGCGACAAATTAGGATCTCTGCGACTTGTTGACCATCATGCCTCTGAACCTTGAGCGCGCTAGAAAATGGGCCAGGAGCGCCTCGACATCCTTGTAGGGCAACTACTTCATCGTGTGTGTCGAGCTAATTTTTTCGACGTCAATCCCCCTCATTGAAGAGCGAACACGAGACAGGGCCATTGACAAACTGGCGGGAGAGGCAGCCGTGCCTTTGTCCCACTCTCTCACATAAAAGGATCTGAACAACACGCGCTCTTCGACCCAGATTAAGGGAAGAAAGTAACCTCGAGGACAAATAGGCAGTCACCGGCTCTCAGTAAGGAACACAATACGGAGGACATAAATGTGTGAAATAATAAGGGTGCTGACAAGGAACATGCACTTGACATCACCGCCTGCACCACCAAGCACGAGGAGCCGAAATTAGCACCACTCAAACGGCGCCTTCTGATCGTATTCAGGGATAATCTCTCGTGGGCGGTGTAGGGCTTGAACATGGACTTATTTTTGACCAGGGGAGCAGACCGGCGAACCTCACCGGGAAGAGTATTCCATTGATCACTGGAACTCTGCTCAAGAACGCGGCAAAAAGGAAAGAGTGTAAAAGAAGAACATATTGATGATGAATGTATGGGGACAAGAGCCTGTCAAGAGGGTGTATTGTATAACAGATTGTCAATTTTGACCTCCCAGCTGGTAACTTAACGAACGCGTTTTGTTACCGCCCTGCAGTGAAATGAGCCCAGCGGTTACCAGGCTTGGCATTAGAAAACGGAAAGTTGGCTGTTATTGTGATATTAATTACAGCACTTTAAAGCTTGGGAGGCACCCTCTGTTATTCCAGAATTTCCTCGGAAACCACAGGGCTTCCCTCGACCATCAGGCGGGACGGCGCTGAAATGCTCCCCGAAGCTTTGTTTGATTGGCCTGTTCCAGGGGTGTCTTGATAGGGTTAACAGGGGGTACCACCGTGCCCCCACACCCCCATCCGATTCTTTGCACTGCCACAATGACAGCAAAGGCTCATGATCATCTTGCATGCCCATGATGATGGTGACAATGATACTCCAGTCAAAGACACATAAGGGGGGTTTGCTTCTTTATCGGATATAAATCAAAGGAAGGAGATCTCCCCGCTCAACGAAGTCTGCCAAGGGAGGGAAAACAGATACTCTTTTTGTCCAGAGTTCTGTCCTCAAACTCAAAGATTGGATAGTGGCATTTGTCGCAAGAGGATGGACTCACCTGACGTCTTTAGGGCTGGCCAAGCTAGCTTAACTACCCTGTAAATCCCAGATTCCGATTTGCTGAGAAGAGAATCCTCACAAGAAGCCGCATAAAGCCAAGCCTTTTATCCAAATCTGCTGTTCCCCGCAGAGTTTCCACGCGGGCTTTGCTTGACCAAGCTCTCGCTCTTGTGATCTTCGACGATGCTTGATTTGGGGACCCAACTGGTCTTGTTTTGAGGATGGTGATAAAAATTGCTCTGTATGGTTCTCTTGCCACAACATCATTATACTGGCCCAGATGCATGTTGTCCAACTCTCAGCGGAGAACAGCTGCCAAGACAAGTCAGCAGCCAAAGCTGAACAAAGGTTGGAATCGGCACGTTGGATCAGTCACCGAAGGGTCAAAAAAGTTTCGCCTGATGAGTTGTCGTCCGGAGCCTTTTGGAATCGATGGCGATTCAGCTCTCTTTCCCCGACGCAATCCAGAGTTACTCTATTCCCCACTGGCGTAATCCAAGCGCCGCAGCCATGACGATGTACGGCATCCTGCACTTGGTAGCTCTGCCACCGTTCGTTTCCTTTGCCCGCGGGGCAAAGCTGAGCTTACAGCAACTAAGTAGCATTATTATCCCGGGGGGAAATGCTTGTGGGTGAGCACCCCACCAGAAAAAGAAATAAGAAGCAGGTGTGTGGACTTGCAGCAAACTGTCCAATTGCCGTTGGTTGACGCGCTGACGAACTCCAGCATCTCAACTGCATCACATCTGTATGAGGCATTTTGCGAGCCACGCTGAATTGTGCAATTTTCCTGCATACTGAGATGCCATCCGATTACGCCCGAAGAGGACGGAATTGAGAATTGAGAATTGATAGATTGGGGGAATACCCTCCTCTAGGGTAGGATCTTTCCTGCACCGCATACACACCCATCCTATAAAAAATGTGCATGCTTCCATGCTCAAGTGAAGCCATCCTGGCTGGAAGACGCAACATTTGTGAAGAGTAAAAAGTACATCAAAGCCGATGATTTCTGGCTGAATGCATGGGGACGAAAGCTTCTGTTGTTGGGCTAGTTGTACTCCGTACTGTGGTCTGAGGACGCTCTGCTCAATACTCCCGTGCAAAGTAATGCCTCGGCCTTAGAAAAAGACTCTGGAGGCTGATTCAAACGACGACAATTGCGATCTCCACATGAATCGCGTTACAAGGGTACCATCATAGCCTGGCTGCCATCAAATGAACCTTCGATTTGAGAATAGACATGGGGAAAAAGTCAACGTCAGCCTCTTCAACGGCTGGTATCGAGAACAGTTTGCATTTCCCTATCTTCATGACCATTGGATTGTGCTAGATGTCGGTGTGAATTCTGGATTCATGAGATTGAAGTTGAAGAGCTTCATGCTTCCATCTTCAAACCGCTGGTCCAAAACGAAGGGTGTTTGAGGAAATTGAAGACCTTGGATGCAACCTCCTCGACTGCGCAAAGGCTCCTCAACGAACACCAACCAATGGAATCCCGGAGACGTTTCTTTTTCTGGCATCCACCTACGTCAGAGGCCTTCAGCGTCCGACAAGAAAATTGAAGAGGCTAGCTGTCATACCCAGCCCTCGGTACCGCTTCTTGTCCAGATCGGCGTGCAAGTTGGCCAGAACGTGACATCCAGGAATGCTCATTCGTGGCCTCGTAGGGATAAATCATGCGCCATGAACCATGTTCTCATGACGGCGCCAACTGTCAGACGGCGATAAGACTGTATTCTCGCAGTGAACACCGAGATCAATCCCTGGTGTCCACCACAAGGTGACGACTCCGTGCATCCAGCGGTACTATAATTATCAATCGCGATGGGAGCAAGGACCACGGTGTTGGTGTTTCGACTCCCGCCCACTTACCCCGCATTCTCCCTGGCGGCACAAAGCCAAATCTGTCGTTGCACATTCTTGGCCGTTCAACTCACGGAGTCCCTCTGATCGTCAATTTGGTGATCAAGCAGCGCGTTAGGGCGTCGAAATTAAGGGTTTTCATTTTGCGATTCCCGAGCCGCTCATTGACTGTTCGTAGACCGGCATCAGGTTGACAGTCGTCTACATACACCCAACAACAATGTACAATGGTGTTTCAATGCTGATGATGGACCACCAAAGAAACAAATAAAAAACGAGCACCAACAAGCAGCCGTTGATCTCTCCTCGGAGATGCGGTGTTGCGGACGATTGACCGTGGCGTCGAAGAGCAGCGCATCCGCACGCGTTACTCAGCAGCACGGCGTGAACCCTAAATTGTCAAAACGCGGGGCCACCATCACACCGCCCGTAGTCATAAGCATGGCCATTGGCCAGGGGACGAATTCTGCCGCCCAGCCCTAATCTCTCGTTTTCTGCCCTTGTGTGTCACAGCCAGCCTGTCCTGGGTGCGAAATGAATCTATCACAACCTACGCTGATTCCCAGGAATAACTTGCAGATTGGTTGCTGGCGAGACTCCTTAGTCGGACTCTTCTTTGTTTCACCGCAATATTCATAACACTGCAAGTCCCGGACCCTTGGGTCTGTGCGTTTGATTCCGTCAAGGTTCAAATCAAGCACTCCCTTGAAAACTGGAGCCTTTGATATCGCTTGATACCACCAGATGTCGATAAGCAAAATTGGAAATGATAGCATCTATCTGGGTGGGTATGTAGCTTCGGAGCAGACCCATCCATTGCATTTCATCACTATGGCTAACAACGTCTACAGTTTTATGTCCCTGAGCAACACGCTCGCCCTCAAAAATGCCAATATCACTCATGTCGTGACTGTGATGCGTGGTGGCGTAGACAAAGATCGTTTTAAGGCTTTCAAAAGACACTTACATATCCCCGTGGACGACATCAGCGATGAGGATCTTCTGCAGCATTTTTCGACCACCAATGCATTCATCCGGTCCGGTCTCGAGGAAGGGGGCGGCGTGCTTATCCATTGGTTAGAACATATGATCCCTATTCTTTGTTTCGCCGTTCGTCTCTTTCAACCCCTGTCGAGTTTTTATCCATTGTTTATGGAGTAGAATTTGTGATACCCCTTAGCTTTGATATTGCAAGTCACAGCGCCTGTTCAATCCACGTTGATTTGATTAGCTGGATACAGCAGTTCTTGTGGTTCCACCAAGCTCTCCTTGCCTTGCGACCTGTGTAACATGCAGATGCTGTGGCGTTCCCAGCTGGAAGATCTTCAGCCTGAAGATCATACTTGGAGCTCCCTTACACTCACGTGATTGTTTTCGCCACTCATTACTTTTCTCTGTGCTCTTGTCTCCGTCTGTGCCGTGAACTAACACTTTGGATAGTGCAATGGGAAAGTCTCGCTCAGCTACGATCTGTATAGCTTTCCTGCTACACAGAGAGCCCACAGCTATGGATCCACATGAAGCTTTAAGTTTTCTACGCAAAAGTAGGCAGATGTGTGAGCCTAACCCTGGTTTCATGGAGCAATTGCAGCTCTATCACGAAATGGGATGTCCGGAAAATGTAGTCGATCACCCGACATATCAACGCTGGCTCTATCATCGCGCAGTCGAGGAGAGTGTAGCATGCGGGCGGGGACCGGAATTGAATGAGATTCGATTTGAGGATAAGGCTGCAGATACTAACCAGAGCAGTGATAAAGGGATGGAAGTGAGATGCCGGAAGTGTCGGTGAGTGGTTTTCTTCATTTTTCATTTTTACTTTTGATATTCTCCTTATTTGCGCTCGGACTTATCTAACGCACGTCCCGTAGACGCCAACTAGCGACGCTGCCTTTCATTATTCCCCATCAACCCCCACAGGGGCAGTCGAAAACTAAATTCCAACCCCAAGCTACTCAAGCCCAATCTGCTTGTGCACATATTTTTCTCCATCCATTAACCTGGATGCGGCCCTCCTTGTTCCCCTCGGAGGAGGACCCGCTCTCGCAGGAAACACCGTCTGACCCCCCTCTCTCTGGGCGCCTTGTCTGTCCTAATTCTACATGTGGCGCCAATATAGGAAAATTTGCTTGGCCTGGCATGCCCTGTAGCTGTAGTGCATGGATAGTTCCCGCAATCGCGTTAGCTAAGGCTAAGGTTGACGTTATCGATGTCACGACTAGAAGAGCAGCGGCAGCGGGCGCTGGTGCGGGTATAAGGATGCCCCCAGTGTTGAGAATGAAGGAGGGAAGGGCTGAAGAAGAGAGAGGTCTCTTATAAACCTGTTGAATATATCTTGGGTTGCTATGTCCTTTTGAGCCGGCGTTAAGAAGATGGAGGTTCTGTGGGTGCATACACATGGCATATATAACTCGGTACACCGAGTAATATCTCATCTTTTGAACCAAAATCTAGTTTCTGGCCATCCACATCATTGATGGAACCATTGAACTTTGGGCCTTATCACTATTGATCCAAGGACCCTTGAGGCCCTATCGGCAGAGTACAAGATAGGTAGTCCATACAGTGCCATACATTTACTGGATATTAACAAGGCCCTTAGTCATTAGTAAGTTTCCGCCGGCATGCTTTCCCCGTCCCGCTCCGCTCTCACCCGCCGAGCCCCCTCCACCGCCCATTCTATAATCCTCCCATCCTCCTCCCTCGTAACCTTTCGTGCCGCCTCTTCTGCCGGCACCCAGCACACCTCATAATCCTCCCACTCCTCTCTTGGCGGTTCCGCCGAAACCTGCTCTGAATCCACCTCTGCCAAATACCAAAATATTACCTTGTACGAATTGGCATAAGCCCGTTGCTGAACCGCAATGGGTTCTACATGTCGGACATTGGATTGATCGCACCCAGCCCGCTTGCTGCTAGGACCCTGGACACAAGCAGGTACAGACCGACCGCTGCACAGAGGAGAACTATTATTCCGATCAGGAAGAGGATCACGAGGAGCGGGACAAAGAAGAGGATGAGGAGGATGAGCGGAAGAATCGACACAAGGGCGAGGAGACTCATCCGGAGCTCTTGGAATGGGGTCTTTTGTTTTGCCGGTACTATTTAGAAGTTCCAGATTCGTTTCCGGGTGCCGATTTGCGTGGACCGCGTTGGTGGGCAGATTGTGGGGCAGGAGCTTGACTGTATAGCCGGATTCTTCAAATGTCTCGCGGACAGCAGCGTTGTCCAGGGATTCGTGGATGTCTTTTCGGCCTTTGGGGAGGAAATACGTTTGGCTCCTTGGCGAATACAGAACGAGTACCAGCTCCTTCGACAGGTCAACGGCCACCGTGCCGGCGGAGATCACGAATGCGTCCGAGAGATGGAGCATTGTATGAGGTGATGGATGTGGGCTCTGTGCGTGTTCAAGAAGCTGAATATGACTTTTGGTCACTCGGCTTCGTGGATAGCTAAAAAGTTGGAGGTAGAACTCTTAGCAGTCCAAGGAAGATCGACCGAAATTCCGTGGATGAAAACCACAGGTTTTTGAAAGTTCGAATCATTCTCAACGTTGCCTCAACGAATTGAAACCTGTTTCCCTTTTGCTCCAATTCAGGGTCAAATGCTCGTAGATAGATCGTTGTCTTTCTTATTCTCGAGGAGGTTGTGGATAATTTAAGCTCCACGAAAAGGATCCAGGTGTCGAAACGGATGTGAAGGCACGTTTGGGCGCACTATACTTGCTCGACAGATTGCCATCAGCTCTCGTTAGACTACACGTAGCATTACTATCATATTCACCGTGGTGCCCAGAGGGAGTCAATGCAAGAGTAATATATATGTACATACATCTGAAGGTGGGTATCTTGGTACACCAAAGCTTTAGAAACTATCTATTCGACGCCCGCTATTTTGATACAATCATGCTTTTAAGGAATTAAAAGGAAGGGAATAAAATGATGTCAATCATCCAAGGGCTGATAAGCCAGCAGCTTGCCTGGCCAGCTGAAGGTCCTTTCCCACAACACCCACGTCTCGAAGAAATGGTCGAAAAGCCGTCAAGAGGTCCGATAAACCACTTTTCAAAGAAGACAGTACTAGGTCTACTTCGGCCACTTTCCGTGCATTCTTTATTGTTTCCTCATCAGCTGCGTTGGAAGGGAAATCAACATCGGTCCAGTGGACATTCATGCCGTCCTTGCTGACGAATGATTCGAGCGCAAAAATAGTCTCAGTAAACAGCCGCACGACTGCAGGGACATCCTTCGCTACCTCCCCAAACTGATCTTCAGCCAAGCTAGTTATAAGAAGCCTCGTGAGAGCCTCAGTTGCATCGACTAAAGGCGCAATCTGATCGTACGGTGACCCAAGAACAATCTGACGTAGACGTCGTCTGAAAGGTCTGCGGAACGGCAGTCCCAATGGACTGCGCAAAAGCTGCTGCAAAATTGGATGTACAACAGCGGACGAACCTCCAGCCTGTGTAGTAATCACTGTTGGGCTCGTGAGCAATTTCAATTCATGGACCGATGTAGCAAATCTTTGCTTTTTTTCTGGGCTCAGCATCATGGACGAAGCTCGGTCAAGTAATTGGCGTGCCGTAGCTTTCGCAGAAGGAGTCCAATCGGGACTTTGACCGTATTTTTTGGCCACAGATCCAAATGCGGCTTCAAACCGCTCCGGCCGAGTGTTGCCGTTCGGCATGGTGAGGAAAATGTTGTCTTCCTTAGGCGAAGCAGCTAGTCGAGGTAAGGTTTCAATTGGGCGGGTGTCGGTCGATTTTTCAACGGAGTCTTTAGGGGGATTAACTGTAGTAACTGCTGGCGGAGCAACCTGGAATTGTGAAATGCGAGTGTTGATCCCTTTAATTACATCCGATGTAGCAGCTAGTACTTGTCTCCATGCCGAACCACCCTCACGGTCAATATCAGTGAAAATTCCCTTCCGGCGGTCAGGAAATTGCTGGCTTATAAGACACAGTTCCCATAAAGCAAATGTAAGCACTGGTGCCTTTTTTGCCTTTAAGCCATTGATGAGGCTTCCATTCGGGTCTTTTGCAGTATTGGTCAAAGGCAGCCCGTTCCTAAGTGGCGCTCGACCTAGAAATACTGAGAACAAAAAGTTTGACATCTGCCATAGCACGATCAGAAGCATACCCGAGCCCATCGAGCGTAGCAATAGAGTTGCATGCAATGGTGGCATGATGCCTGAAGGCTCTTCCGCCGATCTGGAAAAATTCCAGAATAGTTTTGCAAAATACAGAGTAAAACTCCAGGCTCTTTTCCTTAACAATATCGTATAGACAAACGGCCCTAGAATAGCGGTTATACCACTCCGGATAGCAGCCTCACCAACGATAGTTGGAGCAGACTTGGTGATACGGGGCAACACAGGATCCAGGGGATGGGTAGAACGATTTTCAGATTTATCGGAGGGTTGAGCGACGGGAATAACGAGTTGATCCCAATCATAATAGAGATGCAACGTAGCTTGGGTTATAGCTAGAATGAAGTAGAAGCAGTGGAGGTATATTGGTTTCTCGTTAAGCTGTGCCCGTTCAAAAGCCCTAGATCGGGTCAGACATAGGGATGACAGGGGGCAGCGTCAGCGTTCACCAACCTTCCCGGATTGACCCAATTCAATCCCGCACCCGCCGATGCTGACCAGATATACACTTCGCTAAACCACCAAGCAGAAAAAAGATACCAGCCAAAAGTCTGAAGGAAATTGAGAGACCAGACGGTTTGTCTCCAAGCCTGAAAGGGTGAAGCTGTTGTACGGGCGCCGACGTGTAATTGGCCCACTCGAAGGATGAATATCGACAGGCTAGAAATGAAAAGGAGGAGTGTTCGGAGGCCACAGACACCAAGCGGAAACCATGACCAGAAAACTAAAGTGCACCGATGAAACCTGTTAGCAAGCAAGCCGTCGAATCATTCGAAAGGCAACCAGGACCATAAATCGTACGTGATGTTTTGGTACCGATTAAGAAGGATATCACATAGCACACCAAGAGAGCGACGGTTGACGCATGAACAAATCTCCGATGTAAAGTTGAGGTTAGAATTCGCCTGTAGGGCCTCGTTTTGACGGTGGGGGGTGATGCCATGGCGGAGAAACGAGGTGGGATGAAGTTTGCAAAGTTATTAATTGGTTATATCATTCTTAAGGAATAATAGACGCTGAAGTTGTGAACCTGTCCCAACGGTATTAGGACGGCACTCGCGTAGAATGAGGACGAGCCTGGTTGAAGCCGTTGTTGAAGCTTTGTCTTCTCGCACCAACAAAAACAAAGATCCCAGCATCAGCCACAGATGCCTCTTCGCTGCCCAGCCACACCGACAGCTGCGGCGCAGTTGTCGATGACATAATCAACCTTTGGTTAGTTACATCATGTGGTTTCGAAAGGCATCACCGATCCTCCGGTGAGGGGACAGGCAGTCAAAGAACCAGTCTCTTCATTCGTTCATTTTTTTTGCCTGGTATTTGCTGGCCGCAACATAATCAGTGTTTGTCTTGGTCTCTATTATGTCCTTTGACCGTCTTCCGTCGTTGGAAGCCCAGACCTCTTCAAGTGGTCGAGGGCCCGGTGCTCAGTATCATGACGATCCCGATTTCCAACATCTCACGGAGTCTTTGTCGAATCAACTATTTACATTAACGTCAAATATATCGCGCCTATCGAATCAGATTGGGTTACTAGGTACCAAGCGTGATACCGAGAGGGTACGAGAAAGAATACACAATCTTTTGGAGGAGACTCGTGATGGGTTCCGGGATGTCGGCGAGGGTGTGAAGAAGGTACAAACATGGGAGGACATCACTGTGAGTATCACCTCACCTTGAAACGGAGTTACAACTTTCTAATAGGGTCCTCTTGACTCCTGCAGCCCGCGCAGAAATGGACACAGCAGAAACTATCTTCGGAATTCAAGTCCACTCTCGAAGAATTCCAATCGGTCCAACGCCGCGCTCTTGAAAAGCAGCGCGCCTCAGCAGCTGCCGCACGGTCTGCCCTTGAGGAGACTAGCACCGTTGAGTCGCCCCAAGAGGGCCAGTCTCTCCAGCAACTACAAGAGCAACAACCCCGGCTCGCTTCTCAAGAAGAGGTCGATTTCCAGGATGCACTAATCATCGAGCGCGAAGCGGAGATTCGAAATATCGAGCAAAGTGTCGGGGAATTGAATGAGCTATTCCGCGATGTGGCCCATATCGTCCGGGAACAAGGAGGACAGCTGGATTTGATCAGCGAGAATGTTGATCGAACGAGAGAAGATACTCGAGGGGCAGATAGGGAACTACGAAGTGCAAGTAGGCATCAGAAAAACGCGAGAAATAAAGCCTGCTGCCTTTTGCTCATTCTGGCGATCGTGCTGGTCATCATTGTCTTGGCTGTAACGCTTGGGTGAATTCGTTGCGGGCACCTTGTGCTGTTGTTTTCTTGTTTCATGGGCTCGGTGTTTGCTTGATGATTCCCTCTCTGTCGGTTACTTGTTTTATACTGTTGTATCATTATGAATTAGGCCAGAATTTTATATGCATTCATTCAGCAGGATTATTAGAATAATATCTTTGCTGAGTTGGTCTATCACTTTCAAGAGATAGATACAGCTGTCTGATTGAGATAATCCAAGTATAAAATCCATCAAGAGCTCACTTCGTATGTGATTGGGTATTAGCTACTGACTAGGGTTTCAACAGAATTTCTACATCATAAATTATGCAAAGTCCATGCCAGCTCTGAGAGATTGTTCAGATAAGGAAGTCTTATCTGCATTAATAGCACAGCAGTTCTTTTGATCTGGCTACTCAAGAGCTAAATGAGCCCCAAAAGAGTCATAGTGTACAGAGTACTTTGATAATATCATTTGTCAACATATTGAGTTCTTTTGTTTTGGTGATGAAGTGTTGTCTTTTGCACATTTTTGTGGGAGTATGCCAGCATTATCCTAACAGAGATCATGTTATAGCTGCTTGCCCTGTGTCCGTTGCCTCCCCCACTATGAGAACCCATCATTTGCCTGCCTCATGCTTGAGGGGAAGAGGGAGTGTGAGGAGTGCCACAAGGCACATTGTCCTTGCACCATCATGAGTGCTGAAGACAAGACATGGTGGCTGAAATGCACTGACAGTGTCATGATGTAGGCTGGCCTGACCCCAGCCATTCAGAGGGCCATTAATCTCCACAGACTAATCTACTTCAACAGTAGATTAGGTCGGGTTGCTCAGAGCAACCATAACAAGCTTCAACAGCTCATTACCAAGCTAAACAAGCCTGCTGTGTTGGTCTGGAGCCAGAGGGCTCGGGCAGCAGCCCTCATCAACACTGAAAAGCATTGTGAGCGGTTGGCCGCCACCTCTGCTGCTGAAGAGGGCAAATCTGACAAGAATTTTCGTGCCGCCCCCCGTCGATAACGACGACGACAACCGCGATTCGGGCGGGCCCCCTCCAGCCCGGTGAAGCACTTGATGATGCAACGCATGAGCTAAATCTCAAGGTAACAACAGTGAAGCATCAGAAACATCTCATCCTCAAAGATCTCAAAGATACCTCTCCCTTCCGGGACAGCGCGCGTCTTATCATCGGGGACGCTCGTACGGAGGGTGGATCAAAAGTCGCTGCAAACGCTACTATTTTAAACTTAAGTTGATAAGATTTCTTAGGGGTGATCCCTAAGGTCAGGGGCCGCCCATAGAGACTCGAAGCCTTACAGCTGGTGGCTTGGTCCATATTTATCTCTGTTGCTCAGGAGAGTGATGGGCTGGGGCTTTTCATGCGGGGACTTTTGGTCCACCCCTCCATCCTTGACGAAGTCGCAGCTTTAGCGCGCGTCTTACGCTTATGCATAGAACTATTAATAGTAGGTGGTCTCTATGAACCTGAAGCTAGTACCAATGAGGGAATAGAGTGGAGCACACTGTCGCCTAACCTCAGCTATGATTCGTCAGTCATGCGACGGTTGGACAGGACTTCACTTGCGGATGTGGGCCCACGGACCGAGTTCTTAGTACGGAGTACATCACACAGGAGGCATTGTTAAGTGCTAACAGGCTCGGCCTATTAGATACCAGCGCTGTAAACTTGAGTTGGAACAGGTGATGCCACCGTTGGCCATCGTTACAGTCAAGTCATATATGATAAGAGCATAACAGGAACCTGGGCCTCTGTAGCAGCCAGCCAATTAAAATGCGAAAGACTGTCCGTCCATCCACTGAGAAGGTATCTCCAAGTCCAACTCAAGCTGCGATGTGCCTTGCTCCTCTACTAGCCGGCTAACCTACTTACATGGTCAATGACAAGAGCATCTTCAGACGTAGAGCTTACATTGTGAGCAATCTAGCTACGTATGACCGCCAACGTTGGGAACAATGGGAGCTCCGCCTGGATCGAGGATATGGTGAAGGCCCAAGAAGCAGGCATACAGACGCCCACCTGCTGCGACATTCGGTTGAGTTTTTTAGCCTGCCGTAGCAGCGGGTGAGTGTCGGTGTGCTGAGAGCATCGCACCAATGTGGAGTTTTTCTGACATCAGAAATATTGCAGCTTCTTCACCAAATCCTCCCTCGCCTTGCGCAGCAACTCACTCTCTTTGCTTCCTGACTCAGCTCTTTCACAACTTGCCATGTCCACAATACCGGACTTCCGGCTTCGAATATGGCATGAAATCAAGGAATTTCAACTGATTGAGTCGGACCTCCATACCGGAACCTAGTATTTCTGTTTCTACTGTGGTGTTACAGTTTTAAGCACCAAATATGATATAGTGTAGACTACAGTAATTGAACTGGCATATAACAAAGTCATATATCTTGCAGTTAACTTATGTCTGATGCTTTCTATGTGTATGGAAATATAGTTTAACAAGATCAGACTAGACTATCACCTGGATTCAAATCTGATGAGCTGATATTCGATTTTTTTTTTTTTTTCTTCTCAGTTCTAACATAATATTATGTTTCACGTATCATACAATAGCCTTTTCTAGCTGCTAATAATAATAATGGTACATGTTCCCTACAAGCAACGGGAGTCTTGTCATAGCCCAAAAAATTGGCTCACCCTCATCCTCACACCCTCCCATGAATTCAACTTTGGGCGCACGTCCAAGTAGAAACTGAGTTTCCCATCTGGGCCACCGGCACCCAAACCGGGGCCGCCTCCGGTTTTCCCTTGGTAAAAATCAATTACATACTCAACTCTTTCACCGCCACACCTCTCCACAACCCAGTCATGGCGGTCAAAGGGAAGCTGGTACCCCATCAAACCATTGAGCCTCGCCCTAGGACTTAGGAACTGACTTTCAGTGCCTAACCCTCGAAATGAATATAGCTTTGGGCCACCGCATTTTCGACTTCCTGGATCGGAAGCAGGAGCGCGTGATTCCCACGAGAGAATCTCAGACCAAGCCCGTTCGTTGACCGCATTGTGAATGGGTATGATCGATGCTACAGAGGTAGCAAGTTCTTTGGCTGATGCTGTCGACGTGGGAGTTCCTTTTCGCATCAAGGCTTCAAAGAATTGGCGCTCGGATGGGTATACCCAATTGCCTGTGCTTCGGTCGTGGCCCGTTTCACTTTCGGAATTCGAAGGAGCAGCATGCGATGCGGTAGTCAAAGATTGTGGGGCATAGGGAGAGGGAGGTTTCGGTGACGATTTGGGCTCGGAATGGCTAGGTAGAGCTCGCGGAATGCTGCTGACTTCTCTATCTGTTGAGAGAGGCCTTTGGAGCTTCGCCGGCGATGCGGGTGGGCCAACCGGTGATCCCGAGGGGGAGTTCGCAGGGCTACCGGAGGCTGAAAGCCAGACAGAGCGGGCTTTATGATCGACTGGGCATGCTGGCGCTTCCTCTTCTTTCGTGGTGGAGGACGGAGGAGGATGCGGAGTTGCTGCTGCTTGGGCTTGGGAAAGCCAGGCTCCGCGCGCCTTGTGGTCTACGGGACATGATGCGGCAGAGGGAGCTGCGTTACTTTCAGTAGACGGGGTGCTTGCACCAGTTCCCATATCTGATAATCCACGCTCGTATAATCAGCGGAACGAACCCAACTGCTGGAAAGAAGATACGGAGTCCAGCTTCGACTACGAAAAGTTGAGCCAATGATGACATAATCACCAGTTAACAACCACCTCCACCTCCACACTCCACCCAAGCTCCTATCCCACGATGATGATCCTAGCAAAAGATTCTCTTCTCAGTTCTGTCTGAAAAAGCGCTCCGAAACCTACCAGTCCTGTGGAGCTCTTCCGCCTCTCCCAGTCTACTCAATTAGAAGTGTCAACCAAATTCATAGCTTTGCCTGAATTACTCGCTTCCATTCCGCTCTTCCGGCCTCTATCACTTTTAGAGCCACCACATCCACATTCTGGATCCTGCTAATGCCATTTTCTTCTTATCAAAGTCATGCTCACCGATTCACTTCTATGGCCCCCAGGGCTTGTTGGTGGGATCTTGTGTTCCCACAACTGTTACACCACAGTCAATTCAGCAGCAGGAGCTGTACTAAGCAACCTGCTTCAAAGGATGGTTACACGCGCTCTTGGGTTCGTAGCATGAGTTTAAGCAACCTGCTTCAAAGGATCTGGCAGCATGAAAAAAGGCCAATGATTTGCAGATAGTAGATGTTGGTACTCCTCAAAACCTGGGGAGGGTTTGCACCTCTGCTGTCTGGGCAAGCAGCCCAGTTCTAAACTAGTGTCTCAGCGCTTTAGACACTGCGTTGTTATGTCTCTCAACGCGGCCAAAGCCATCAGCTTATTCATGAGAGTAGCTCAGAAATATCCAATGAGCAGCTGAACTCTGTCGCCTTTTATTTGGTAGTGTTGGAATCTTCACGCGCAATTCACCAGGAGATGTACCGGTTGTATTCCGGGTTTGCCTTGAACTGCATAAAAAAAGCAACTATTATGGCCAGCTCACTTATATCTGATTCTTGAATGTGAAGCCATCTAGGATATGGGTTGGAAAGATGTTCGAGCACTCTTACTTGCGTCTTGTCGATCCATATTTGGGGGTTTCTTGTGCTGCTTCGATATCAATGAGCACATATCCCAGTCATACCCTGATGCCGATGCTGGTTGTACATACATCATGTAACAGAAGCCACTACCCTATTGTCATGCAGTTTGGAAGCTCTGATAAGCTGGACATTTTCTTGGCGATATGTAGTTTTGAAAGCAATGTCAAGCATGACACTGGCCCAGCGTTTCCTGATCAAAGAGGCGTAGAAGCCTTGCAGCAATGAGAAGTCAACACTCTCAGCTTAAACTTAAGGAATGGCTTAGATCATGTTGGCTATGGTCATAGGTTCCTGAGCTACATGCTATAGATTGGCTAGATAGCAGCTTTTTCCCGGTGTGTTAGTTCGAGTGCTAGTAAGCGCAGGCGAATGCATCAGGAGATGTCTTGTCCTATGCGTCAGTCGGGATCTAGAAAAGGGAGGCATTGCATATACAACCTTACAATTACCACCTGACAGTGATGAGTCAGAGCGTATACCATAAACTTGCCATTCGAAAATCGTTGGAAGGACAACCTGAACTAAACACGGCCCCATTGATACACTACTGCCACAACGAGGCCGTATTTGCACAACTGTTCCGCTGCAGTGCTACTGTAAAGCCCATAGATACCCGAGGAACCTCGCAGGTCCAGAAACCCAAGGAATAGACCGGTCAGGGAACAGGGCATTTGATCAGACGTGCTGCCCGCGTAGCTGTCTCCCATGACTGCTCCAAATCGATGAACTGAGCCTGACATTCTTGCAATATATAAACAGCGCTGATAACCCGCCTTTTGCCATCACGACAACTAGGATTGGTACAAGGAACATCTTGCCTTCTAACTTTCTCTCTCTCCCTCTGCCGAGAAAAACTTCAGAAGCTCACCTGGCATCGCGCCTAGCACAGCCATCCGTACTCGCACGATGCGTTTCACAATTGTATTTGGTCTTCTCTCCATCGTCGCCAGTGCAGCCGCTGGCGCCACAGATGACGCCGAGGCCGCCAGTGCATGCAAACGAGGCGTATACATGTGCACATGGTACAAAGATCGGGAGATGGTCGCTCGCTGCGGCCCAAGCGGTGTCTGGGAGCAGTATTTGCTCTGCTCGAGATCACAAAAGTGCAAGATTGTTAGGGGTGTTGGTCGCTGTGTCTAACACACCGGTAGTAATTCCCGATCCGTCAAATGCTGAGAGCAGAAACTTACTGAAAAAGAACAACTCTTATAGCAACCGATCGCGTACGTTTCCGGGGTTCTGCAACATCCTGAACTTTCAAACCTTCGAGGGCGATGCGCAATGCAGAGGCTGAAATCGGCGCTTTTTGGTTGAAACTGTTTTGTGTGGCCGAGGAACTACGCAACGGTGATTGTCTACTTTGGGAGTCGAATCCGATTATGTGCATATCTATAGCCCACATAGACAAGCGAGGAAATATATTTGGCGTGATCCCTATGACATAGTAAACTCATTAGGGCAATCCCACTTAGATAGGAATGACAGTTAAATCTTGTGAACATCCTTTGACTTGTACGTACTGAAGCCGGGATCTTGAATGGCTTTCCTTCTGCTACTTTTGAATCCCCGCGTCGATCTAGTAAGATTCGTCGGAGGTGAAGATGCGTGAGATCGGTGTTAGCATGTGGGATCTAGCTCCGCAAACTCTGCAGTTTTCCTCAAAGAGCAGAATCGATTCTTTATTTATTTTTGCTGCAATTGGAAATCCGGCCTCCGAATTGACTCTCAGAAGAACAGTTTAGTGAGTGCGGGTGCCGAACACCAAGAACTCTGGACTCTGTACCACAATGTAGCCAAATCCCGATAACCGCAAGGTCATTGTACGAAGCAGTTGTAGAAACACGGGATCAAAGAGGTTTCCAAATTCTCCCTTAGGTATTCCAAGCCTTGGCCTTAGTTGTTCTCCCATTGGGCCTGTTGGATATTGCTGTATTCCACGTTCTGATTTCCGCTTTGCCGTCGAAAGGGACCTGAAACGTATTCAGGCCTTAACAGCAGCACGCACTGGATGTTGATCGGCTTCCCTAATAAAGAAACCAGATGAAGCAGAACCAGAGCATGTGCAGTACCATTGTCCACCAACCCTATCCTGCAGGTTGCCTCGAGTCGTGCTGCGATAACGTGAAAAAAATAATCTTAATAAACTTAGATTCTGAAAGCCAATGAAAGTGATACTCCCCATTCCTAAGAGAAAACAAAGGCATTGGGTTCGCACATCGCGACCATGCAGGTTGGTGGCGCAGTTGGACATAATTCCCATTCTTCCTTTTTCAAGTGCTCCTTATTGACCACCATCTGTGGCCAGGCGGTCGTCCTTCCGCACACATAAAAGGGACGGCTGCCCCGTCGAAAAAGGTTGGAAAGTATCCTTAATAAACAAACAATCATCGGCCCCGATTAGCAACCTCCGAACATATATACATAGCTGTATATACAGAGCGACCATCTCCAGGAAGCCACATATTTCTCACAGACAACTCGGTCAAGTTCATATCCACAATGCGTTTCACCACATTCATTGCGGGAGCCCTCTCTATTCTTGCCGTTGGTACCAGTGCCGGGTGCACTCCTGGCAGTTATACTTGCGATATAATGCTGGGACGCCACGTTATCTTGGTCTGCAATTCGGAAGGGGGATGGCAGGTAGCGGCGAAATGCGGAGTATCTCAGAGATGCAGACCTAGAGGCGATGCTGCCTACTGCAAATAATGACCTGGTAGGCATACTGCATCGAGTGACTCCATTCGAGTGGTGCGCTAACCGGCAAGCAGTCACACGTCATGACGGTTGCGAGGCATTAAGTGCTTTCCGGCGGCGGACAGGATCGAGTGATGTGTGATGTTGACGGAGGATGAGAATGGGAATTGGCCCTGTTTTGCCTCTCTAATTCGTTCTATGCCAACTAGGGGTGCTAGGAAGCTATTGTCTGTGATGTTGTGGGAGTGGGAGTGAGATGTTGCTGTTGGTTGATGTGTGTACTAGCTAGACCGTGATGATGCCAATGGAGTGGATTGAACCTTGTTTTGTGCTGCCGTCTCTTCACCCCGCCATCTCTCCCAACCGCCAGATACACCTGTAGTTGTTCAGTTCCTACTACCAAAGGCAACCTCAAGAGCTACACTGCAATGGCGAGCCCTGATCAGAAAGTCTACCGCTCCAGTACAACAGCGCCGGTGAATATTGCTGTCATCAAGTACTATTCTCCTCCCCACTCCCAAGGGCAACCACGCTGATCTATTCAATCTAGGTACTGGGGGAAACGAGATGCGACCCTCAATCTGCCAACCAATTCGTCTCTCTCTGTGACTCTCTCACAGGCAAATCTACGTGCGCACACTACAGCTTCATGTTCAGACAGCTACCCTCACCCCGAAGGAGACACCCTAACCCTCAACTCCAAACCACAAAACATCCACGCATCCAAGAGAACATTGGCATGTCTCTCCGACCTCCGTATCTTGCGACGAGCTCTAGAGGATGCAGATCAATCCCTTCCCAGGCTATCGGCCTTTCCGCTTCGCATCGTGTCGGAAAATAACTTCCCAACCGCCGCGGGTCTCGCGAGTTCTGCCGCCGGATTCGCAGCTCTAGTTCGTGCCGTCGCTGATCTGTACGAACTCCCCCAGTCTCCCAGCGAATTGAGCCGGATTGCGCGCCAAGGCTCAGGATCGGCGTGCCGCTCTTTAATGGGCGGTTACGTTGCCTGGAGAGCCGGTGCCAAGGAGGACGGCAGTGATAGTCTTGCGGAACAAGTCGCGCCAGCAAGCCATTGGCCAGAGATGCGGGCATTGATTCTCGTCGTGAGCGACGCGAAAAAGGATGTTCCAAGCACCGAAGGAATGCAAGCTACTGTAGCTACGTCTGCCCTGTTTTCCTCCCGGGCCACCTCCATCGTACCTGAGAAAATGGCAGCAATGGAGAAGGCCATCCAGAACCGAGACTTTGCGTCCTTTGCGGAAATCACGATGCGAGACAGCAACAATTTTCATTCAACTTGCCTTGACACATGGCCGCCAATTTTCTACATGAACGATGTCTCCCGCGCCGCTGTCAGGGTGGTTCACGACATAAACAGGGCCGCTGGGGCGACAATCTGCGCATATACTTTTGATGCTGGTCCAAATGCTGTTATCTACTACCTTGAAAAGGAATCCGAGCGGGTACTGGGCACTTTTAGGCGAATCTTGAAGCCGGATACAGAAGGATGGGGCGAAACCAAACCGGCCCAGACTGTGACCTCTCTTTTGGGGGAGGTTGACCCTAGAGCTGTTGATATGCTTACCACCGGCGTGAATCGTGTGATCTTGACTAGTGTTGGCGAAGGACCGGTAAAGGTTGACAAACACCTTGTCAGCGAGTCTGGTGAGATTCTAACCGGATCTGAAAATTAATATTGCAATCATTGAAAATGATCTCACGTTGACTACGATATCCAAAATCCAGTGGCGGAACAGCATTAAACCTACATGGGATGAGTAAATGACTTTGACTGAATAAAAATACCAATGCGGAGCAATAGCACTTACAACTGCAGATAGAACATCAATAATTACAAGCTCGGGTTCTCAAAAGATCTTTGCACATTCAACTTTTTATATTTTAACAAGCCTCTCACAGCTTCAACCCCCCAGCAGCGCTAGTTTCTTAAATTCGTTCACAACAGGAGGCTCTTTCGGTTTGGTATTAGCGTCCATACTGTCCCAAAACACGCCCTCTGCCCCAGTAGTAACCCTCTGAACAGCACCTCCATCCGGCTCAACAGCCTCTGATCCTTCAGCACCGGAGGTCGCTTGCGGCTTCACTTCAAAAACCTCGTCCACGCAGCCCCTACACATGGTCAAGACCTCATCAAGGTTTCTCTCCACAACAGCAGCTCGCTCCCGCATGCCCCGCCTCAACATTGCTTGCACCAAAACCTCCACTTCTTCAATTGCGCTATTGACCCTCTCGATCAACCTGCGGACACTATTCACCAGGTACTCCTCTTCGTAAACAGTTCCCTTCTTGCCGCGAGCACGTTTCCGTTCTTCGCGGCGTCGTGTCTTGCTAGTTTTGCGTGACACAGACGTCGACCCTGTGTATCTGGTAAACATACTCCGTCCGGCCATAGTGCTGGCATCAGTTGGTGCGATGGAGATATTGTCCGGTATGTCGAGACCTTCGGCTCCACCGGCCGGTTCTCCGCCGAAGAATCCTAGAGGATCTGTTGCCCGCTTGATGCGTAGTTCCCTGATCCGAGGAACTTGCGCCAGTAGTTGAGACCTACAGTCCGCAAGAAGCTCGGTCATGGTACCCATGGTTTCGCCTAGGGAACTATCAACGATGTCGGACACAAGGGATTGGAGGCCAGATAGCGCAAGGATACGGCAAGCATCGCCGAACCTTGAACCACGGCAAAGAAGACGTGCAGCTGCAGGGATATCCCGCAAATAGTCCCGGTGAATGTGTGCCGCCGAAACGTAATCTTTAATCTCCAAGAGAGCAGTGATGAGAGAGTGAGCCAAATCTGTCATTTGAGATTCAGAAAGAGGCACTAGAGCTGCACAATAGAGGCATTCTTGCCACATATTCGCGGTCTTGTAGGCTTCGTAGGCCGATTCGTACTGGTTGAGAGATTCGTATGCTTTGATCATATGGTTAGCTTTCGTGGAAAAGGATAGTGTCCAATCTTTAGGCAGGCTCACCAATAGCCGCTTCTTTATGTTTTGACTGGTCGTGCAGATAGTCGGCATAAAGCTGCGTCATGTCACGGAGGAGTTCCGGTTGATATTTATACAATTCCAAAGCCTCGCGATACAACGTGTGTTTAATTGTGTAGAGCTTCAACTCATCATATTCGTGGAGTGCATGCAAGCTATTCAAAGCCTTCGCATGTCGACCTAAATGGTTATCGATTTCGTATCGGCGGCGAAGCTCCGCTAAGCCTTGTAGCTTCTGAAGAAATGGGAGATATTCCCTTGGGTCCTGTTTGCATGATTAGCCGGCCGTTCAACAGTTCCAATATATGATCCAGACTCACCCTCTGAGCTTGCTGGGCTACAAGTAAAGTGAGCTCCAGGTCATACAAACCAAGAGCATTGTTGAACAGCCGATTCGCATCCGTGAGGAAGCACATATGTTCAATAGCTTCTTCTGCCTGTTCTGCACTTTGATCTATAATCCAATCAGTGAACTTGTCCACTCAAGCTAGTAGAATAGTCTAATATCTACGCACGACGTAGCTTCGCGACGAGTTGAAGGCCAGCATCAAGGTCCGGTGGAGATTTACAGACATGAGCTGTGACGAGATTCTGAAGGTTGGTGTCAATGCGACTTGAAAGAACCGCCAGAAATGCATCGCAGATTTTATTAACTTTGTTTCCTTCGTTGACCGTGGATGACATATTCAGGAGGTTGGAAGGTTGCTCGGATTTACTGCTAGTATCCCGTGCTTCAGTATGGGCGATTTTTAGAGTGTCCTTGTACAGAGTCTCCGAAACATCTTCATCCCTAACGCGACAATCAGTACGGGTTAACAAGCGAGGGTTGTTCCCACGCACCTCAGGCGAGATAGAAATTCATCAATGAAATCAACTCGTTTCACTTGATCGATAAAAAGCTGTATACTGGCCATGAACTGCTCTGGCATGTAGTCATGTAAGATGTTCATGTCCACCATATGGCTTCTGCATGCAAGATATGCCGATCGATACTTCTTGTTCTCGATATACTTCCGTATTCCGGCGAGAACCATTGCACGAGGATAAATAGTCTCGATGTTTCCACGGGGCATCTGCAGGGTTAAAGCGAAGATAGAAGGCATCGCAGCAACTAATCGCGCGCCTCGCTCTATACTTCTACAACGCTCATCAGCTTCAGGGGTGTCACCTGGCATTTCAAGATCTGAATATCTTTGGTAAGCTTCTGTTCCTAGCGCTTGAAAAAGGGATTTATACCATCGACGTTTGTTATGTGAACGAATTTTAGTAGGTGCTGAGTGGTTGTAAAGATAAGGTGAGCAGGGGTAATAAGGAATGACGTGCAATTTTTTGCAAGGAGTCTCTTATTAGCATAGAGAGACCCGGACCTTGAAAGCGAGAAAAGTATATCCTATGACGGGTCAATACCGCTGGCTAGAAGCGCGAGATGCGACAACACTTACCCCTTTCTCCGTAGATGTCGTTGCACTCGCCCAGCTGGTTTCCTGAGTTGGATTTTCGGGCCATGAAATTGGTGACATATTAGTGCCCTCAGCGTCCGGAATGTAGGAATATAACAAGTGTTTCTGATTTCGACTCGCGCGCCCAATCCACAACATATCCTGTTCAAGGCTCGGAAAAATCGATGATAGTCGGTCGGATTCTGCAGGCATAAAAACGACCGTGGCGTCCTTTGTATCGAGGCTAATCCTATGTACCTCCGCTAACGACGTATTCATCTGCACTGACACATAGACTTGACTTTCGCCCAAAACGGCAATGTGTCTCGGTCGTTTTGACGACTGTGGAAACGTGTAGAAATAGTCAAGCTTTGGATCTGGTGGCGGCACAGTCCTAAGCTGCCAGGAGTAGATGGCAATACCTTCACTGGCCAATACTGCAATTTTCGTCCCTGATTTACTGAATGCAACGTCTATTGCGTTAGAGTCCAGATGCACTTCGCACAGGGCCATTGGAGGAGGGATTGTAGCGACTTTCAATGGAGAAAGCTTTAACGACTCTACACGACAGTCAGCTCTGGCGAATGTGTTAACTGGTAGGGATGCTACGTACTCCCGTCGATAACCCCGACCGTACCAAAATCATTGGGTATTACACTCGAGCCTCGCGCAACGTCAAAAACCCAATCAGAGTCAATGATAGATCCTGCGATGGTGGGTTAGTGAATGATTTATATATTGAATTGGCATATATGTCTAACGTACTCGAGGAACCGGCCACAAGACGGGTTGCTTTCTCATGGTGCCATCGGAATGAGCGCAGAATTTCGGCCTCGTCGGACTTGGAAGAGAGCGGGATTTCTTGCTTAAGGTAGTAATGGTAATTACCCATTGTCCAGAGTTGAATCCTATCTCTGAATAAAACCGCCAACACGGTTGAGTCGATGTTCCAGGCCAGGTCGATAGACGAAGCCCATGAGTCCCTGTCTTCCTTTTCCAATCGAAGGGTGAATTGACCATGGCGGAGACCATTTCGCTCGAAGAAGACCACATCAATACGATCTTCAAGACGCTGTATACCAGCAATCAAATTGCCGGCCGGACGCCAGCTCAAAGCTCCTTCTTGGCCGTCGACGGGTTCGCTGACACTGTCTAGAATGCCCTCTCGAGAAAAAACACGGATCACGCGTCGGAGTCCGGGTTCAATGCTATTAACTGCGACAAACGCACCGTCGCCTCGCCAGCTAATGGACGTCTTTCTATCATCGAAGGTGCTTAATTTTCCTTCATCCACTTTTTCGGGCATGGTTGGGTCCCGCAGGGCTTTGGCCCTTTTGCCCTGAAACTGAGTTTCTCTCTTCCCCCACCCGACAGAGACATGTCTCGAGATGTTGAGATCATCGGTAGAAAATGTGATGTTTGCGATGTTTTCAAACTCGCGGGTCATGTACAGCAGTGTGTTAGATCTCGTGGTGATGGCCAACAGCTCTTCATCTGGCGCCCAGGCGGCGGCGGTGATTCCAACGTCCACGGATCCAAGGATTTCAATTTTATCTTCTCCAGGCTGTGGCTCCTCGCGCACAATGATGATATCTCCCCCTTCGAGGACCAGACACGTAGTCAAAGTGTCTGCGAAATATTGCATTGACAATATGCGGTCGCATTTTAGGTCCGGGAGTGGACATGGCGCGTCCCACGAGGCGACAAGTGGGAGTTCCAAGCTTGGGCTGATGTCTGCATCCTCTTGTTTCCGCCTCAGCTCAATCACTGCATTGGTCTCTGTTGGACCGAAGGCACAGAGAACAGAGTCCGTGGCGGGATCCCATGCAGTGGCACTTAGGGGAAGCCCCTCTGGAAGTGGGATTTCCGCAAAGCGGACATTTCTAAGGTTGCGCATTTTTATGGGTGGCCTTGATGGGCAATCAAGAACCCTGATGAAAAGTGATTGAAATGGCAGAGATCCGGCCTTAGTATACAAGCGCAGACATTGTGCTTGCTTATCGCTGCGCTTTAGGTTGTGTGTTGTAGGCACATAGATGGTGGTCTGAGATTTTTATTTTTCTTTGAATGACTTTCTCTTGGGTGAAAGCCCTTCCAACCAATGATCTCATCTCTACGCCATACAATCTAAGAGCCGAATAACACACAAGCTACAGAGAACCAGAGATGTGTTTATCGATTGACGCAGGTTTTTATAGAAATACAGGTAATAGCATAGGTAGTGTTCATGTTTTATAAAATTTGTACATGCTGCCTACAGACGCCGCTTCATTCCTGCAACCAGCCCCAGCGACCTCTGGAGATACGATAGTGAAGAAAGGGGATCGTTTAACCAGACTTCATGGTTTGCCAGACTAGATAAAGGTATGGCAATTAGTATTTGGCTTTCGAAGGCAGACAATGGTTGAGAATGCGAAGCATACCGGCAATTCCGAAGGGCATGAAGAATCCGACACCTAGAAGCAACTCAGCCAATTGAACAATGCAGGATGATCCGGCCGGTCTCACCCATGAAGCCCCAGTATCTCCAGAAGAAGTGTTTCGTGAGAGGATTAAATGGAATGTTGCTTCGTGGACCCTCGGGGTAGTGGAATGGACTGCCAAACTGGGGGCGAGTAGCGTGGAAGCCACGGCGGGCGACAAGGGAGGTGGCCGTTTTGGCACGGATTGCAGATCGAGCAAGCATCTGGTTGAGTTAGCAAAAAACAGTCCAGGTTGCCATCTTCGCATACACTATACCTTTGAAGAGTCGGCACGGAGGCGTACTTGAGTGTGTTTGTGCACGAGATGAGCGAAGGTGATGATGGTTTTCCCTCCAAAAGCGTCTCAGCAGCGGAACCACCCGAGTAACGTGATGTCGGCACACAGCTCGGACTTACATTGATGCGGCGGCGCTGACTAACCAATTGCGCTTGCCTAGATCTGGCAAGTTTGTCCGCGCGGAGCTTTGAAGCGTGAAATTATTTTGACAATCGCATCGCAGCAAAACACCGGCCCTTCCACGCCATTGATTACCCCTTCCCGTACGCCATTACGCGGCTGCCGCATTTGCGATTAGCGGGCGAGCGCCATGGATGAGCTTTTTGATGTTTTCGAGGATGCTCCGGCGTCGGGAGTCCGGCCGAATCAGCCTGTGAAACCTCGACCCAAGAAGGATAAGAGCAAGAAGCGACAGGCAAATGGAGATGTGAAGGAGGATTCAATCATGACGGACGTGAATGGAGCGGAACAGACCCTAGAAGCCTCTGTGCAGAATGAAAATCGAGTTCCTACTGAATTGCACGCTGAGCAGCCAGAAGCGAAGCGGCCGCGAGTCGAGCCTGAGCCTGTTGTGGCTGATACGTTTGAGACAGAGCAGTCCCGTGAAATTGCAGCTTCAGCGGGACTGCAAACAGTCCAGGAGGGTGCTGCAGTTGTGCTTTCACACCAGGTCCGACATCAGGTTGCTCTGCCGCCAAACTATTCCTACATTCCTATCTCCGAACACGTACCGCCTGAGACTCCAGCCAGGACATGGCCGTTCACACTTGATCCCTTCCAGCAAGTTTCCATTGCATCAGTTGAACGTGGTGAAAGTGTTCTCGTTTCCGCGCATACCAGTGCCGGAAAAACGGTAGTTGCCGAATACGCCATTGCCCACTGCCTAAAGAACAACCAGAGAGTCATCTACACGAGCCCTATCAAAGCGTTAAGCAACCAGAAATACCGAGAGTTCGCAGCTGAGTTTGGTGATGTCGGCCTGATGACAGGAGATGTGACAATCAACCCAACCGCCACCTGTCTCGTCATGACCACCGAGGTGAGACCCAGCCTCGCAACCTAGACTCGAAAAGCCAGCTGACCTTGCACTAGATTTTACGGTCAATGTTGTATCGCGGTTCTGAAATAATGCGTGAGGTTGCTTGGGTTGTTTTTGATGAGATCCATTATATGCGAGATAAAAGTAAGCTGAGTAGCACTTCCACTTCCCTAAGCATTTCGCTGAGTCGATATTCTAGCACGTGGTGTCGTATGGGAAGAGACGATCATCCTTCTACCTGATAAAGTCCGCTACGTTTTCCTCTCCGCGACGATACCCAATGCCATGCAGTTCGCAGAATGGATTACTAAGACGCACAACCAGCCATGTCACGTTGTATATACCGACTTTAGACCCACTCCCCTTCAGCATTACCTTTTCCCCGCGGGGGGAGAAGGTATACATCTAGTGGTTGATGAGAAGGGCGGGTTTAGAGAGGAGAATTTCCAAAAGGCCATGAGTGCGATTGCTGATAAAAAAGGTGACGATCCTGCCGACGCGAATGCTCGCGGAAAAGGCAAAGGCAAGAACAAAAAGACGAATAAAGGAGGCGAGAAGGGCCCGTCCGATGTCTTCAAGATCGTGAGAATGATCATGATGAAAAGCTATAATCCGGTCATTGTCTTCAGCTTCAGCAAGCGCGAATGCGAGGCTCACGCCTTAGCCCTGAAGAATCTGAGTTTCAATGATGACTCGGAAAAGGACATGGTCACAAAGGTTTTCAATAGCGCTATCGAGATGCTCTCGGAAGAGGACAAAGCGCTGCCACAGATTGTAAACATTCTTCCACTCCTTCGGCGCGGAATCGGTGTTCATCACTCTGGTTTGTTGCCAATTCTCAAAGAAACGATAGAGATCTTGTTCCAAGAGGGTCTCATAAAAGTCTTGTTCGCTACGGAGACTTTCTCTATTGGATTGAACATGCCTGCTAAAACAGTGGTTTTCACAAACGTCCGGAAATTTGACGGCACGAGCCAGCGATGGCTGACGCCGTCTGAATTCGTTCAAATGTCTGGTCGGGCGGGCCGTAGAGGTCTTGATGACCGTGGTATTGTTATCATGATGGTCAATGAGGAGATGGACCCAACCGTTGTTAAAGATATTGTCAGGGGCGAACAAGACAAGCTGAACTCGGCGTTCTACCTAGGCTATAATATGATCCTCAATTTGCTAAGGGTGGAAGGGATATCTCCAGAGTTTATGCTGGAGCGCTGTTTCGCCCAGTTCCAAAGTGCATCCAGCGTTGGAACATTAGAGAAAGGTAGAAGCTTCCCACAACTCGCTACTCAGCCTGTCATTACTAACGATATCAGAACTTGAGGATTTGGAAAATCAGCGGAAGGATATGACCATCCCCGATGAAGGCACGATTCGAGAGTACTATGACTCACGACAACTATTAACGACGTATAATGAAGAAATGCGAATGACGATGTGCAAACCGGATTACTGTCAGCGCTTCCTTGATCCAGGCCGGCTTGTTCACATTCAGCACGAGAAAAATGATTTCGGCTGGGGTTTGGTTGTTAACTTTCAACAGCGGAAGCCTCCCAGGAATATAATCGAAGAATATCCCCCGCATGAAAGTATTATTGTGGACGTGCTCTTAGATATTTCCGAGGAAGCGCCTCTCTCTATCAAAGGCGATCAAGCATTGCCACCTGGTGTTCGACCTCCCAAGAAAGGAGAAAAGTCCACAATGGCAGTAGTCCCAGTGGTACTGAGTTGCATTCAGGCCTTTTCCACCGTGAAAATCACGCTTCCTAAGGAACTAAAATCTGCTGAATCGAAGAATTACACGAAGAAGATTCTTGCCGAGGTACAGCGCCGATTTCCGGACGGCATCGCAGTACTGGATCCCATTCATGACATGGGAATCAGGGAGGAAACCTTTAAGCGAACTTTACGGGTATGTTACTTGCAATTAAATGATAAGACGAGAATTGCGCTAACGGCTCCTGGATAGAAAATCGAGGTGGTCGAGGCACGGCTACTATCAAACCCGCTGCACAATTCACCGCGCCTTCCAGAGCTATATGGTCAGTATGCGACAAAGGTGGAATTGGGCAGCAAGATCAAAGAAACGAAGCGAAAGATTGCGGATGCTATGTCGATCATCCAGTTAGACGAGCTGAAGTGTCGAAAGCGTGTCCTACGCCGATTCCAGTTCATAAACGAGTCCGAGGTTGTGCAGTTGAAGGCGCGAGTTGCGTGCGAGATTAGCAGCGGCGACGAGCTCATGTTGAGTGAGCTTCTCTTCAATGGGTTTTTTAACACCCTAAGTCCGGAGCAATGTGCAGCCGTCTTGAGCGTCTTCGTTTTTGAAGAAATGGCAAAGGAAACCCCAGCGATAAAGAATGAAGAGCTTGCGAAACCGCTCCGCGACATTCAAGCTCAGGCACGAATTATTGCCAAGGTTGCCCAAGAATCAAAACTCGCCGTGAATGAGGAAGAGTACGTGCAGAGCTTCCGGTGGGAGCTGATGGAAGTCATTTATGAGTGGGCCAAAGGGGGTTCGTTCGCGCAAATATGGTATGTTGGCGAAAGCGTTCTGATTCAAGGGAATGGCACTAATTGACCTATAGCAAAATGACTGATGTCTACGAGGGGAGCTTGATTCGAACGTTCCGCCGTCTAGAGGAGTGTTTGAGGCAAATGGCACAGGCAGCAAAGGTGATGGGCAGCAACGATCTGGAGTCCAAGTTCGAGGCCTCGCTGTCGTTGGTGAAACGCGATATTGTTGCCGCCCAGTCTCTGTATCTATAAGGGGTGGGAAAGTGTCGATACTGGCCCTTTTCATCGCGATTTTCTTTGCGGTACGTCCACGGGTTTTGGTTGAGGGTATGGCGCTTAGGTGTCCTATTAGCAGGATCGTTTCTTCGAGGCATTAATAGTGATGTGTGGCTAGAGAGTAAAAGTAGCAGTGCATTGCAGTGATCAGTCGATCTCATTTGCTTGAGATGCTCAGGAGAGCCAAAGTGGCGTTTCGGGGATTTTACAGGTATTGTGTTGCCCGGCGCAACCAGGAGCCAGCGACGGCGGTATTGTACTGTAAGAATTTGATTACTAGCGGGCTGCCCGACGTGACCACCTCAAGAAATGTTTCGTGCTCGTCCAGCCCACAACACCTGAAACATCCTGCTGTCGACCTCGCTCTCTCTCTCTCTCTCTCCCCTCCACTGAGCTATCACGGTGACAGTGGCTCTCTGCTCTCTTTCTCTGCTGTCGGCATCATGAACAGCTTGGTGGCAACCCCACCCGCCCCTCCGCACTTCCACCAGCACAGCCGATTCAGCAACCCATCTCGATTCGGTAAGACGGCCCTTGACGCCAAGAGCAACAAGCCGCTGGTGATACAATCCTTATCGTGAATGCTAACTGAGCTTGTGGGCAGCAACCTCCCCAATGAACCAAACCGCGAACCGAAAACGCAAAGCAGAAGATGACAATAGCTCAAGCGACCATGACACCCGAATGTCCGCCTCACCGACCAACTCCCCTGCACTGCCTGCCAAACCCCTCGTAAATCGGCAGATAAAACGGGCGAGACCGAACCTCTCTGGGCGGCCTCTATCTCTTGGCCGTCTGCTTGAGACCCTGGACAGCGATGCTCT
Source organism: Chrysosporium queenslandicum (assembly GCA_001430955.1). Taxonomy (NCBI): domain Eukaryota; kingdom Fungi; phylum Ascomycota; class Eurotiomycetes; order Onygenales; family Onygenaceae; genus Chrysosporium; species Chrysosporium queenslandicum. The sequence goes on along the minus strand of LJPI01000181.1, from coordinate 74,129 downwards.
CCGATCGGTCCTGCGGTCCCTGTGTGATCGACATCCTGAACTTGGGCAAGAGGTCGTGGATACGGCGCCTCGGCCAAACATCACCTCTGCCCTGCAGGTGCTAAGCAATTACCAGTCGGCCCTCCAATCATCCTTTCCTCTCGGGGGCAACCCATCCTCAGACTATGCCTATAACCGTGTCAGACCACACGTAATGAGCTTGCTAGACGCCCTCAACGACTTCACGCCACATTTCCTTCCTCCAAACGAAACCCACCCCTCCACCTCCCTTAACTACCTAGATGGCGTGACGGAGATCATCCATCGTCTTCCAAGATGGGACACTCCACACTATAATTTACAAAAAGAGACGGCCTACGAAGAGATAGCTAGAGCGTGGGCGTTGGTGATCCGTGAGGCTGGCAAGCGCGGCGGTGGCATCCAGCTGCAGTATGGAGAGTGGGACCAGAAGCTAGCAAAACACAATCACACTTCTGGTGGGAAGCTTCAAGAAGCAGTGAATGAGTTGAGGTCGAGCCTTGGATGGATGGCAGGTAATTCTGGCCACCCGGGCCCTGGTTACCCACCAACTGACACTGCTTCAATCCGGCAACAACTACTTTCTGGCACATACGGCGCTGGCTTACCTTTGAAAGTCGGCCCTTGGTAATACTGCTTGGACTTTATTTACAGCTTTCGAACATAACCCAGCGGAAGCCATAGCGATACCTAGTTACCCTTCTGTGACGGACTACAAATGTTCCCATCTTCTTACCTGACCACCCCTTGAGACGATTACGATACCAGTTCGAAGCCAATAGATGTGCGGGTTGTGACCGGAGTTCAAGTCTGCGCTTCCTTTCGTCATACTATCTTTCATTATGGGTTCAATATACTTTTTTGATGCTGATCTCTCATTGGCTGCGTTAAGTCTCCTGATCCTTCATCTGTCGTCCCCTTTCCACTAGGACTTGTACTTTTCCTTGCTCGAATTATTATGACGGTGCCTGGCTTGTTCTGCTCCCCTAGCATTTTTCGAGGTATAAGCTCGCATCCCTGTCCTTCATCCGGCCTGTTTAGAACAGCCAAGCTGATTTTCACCCACTAACTAGCGGTTATACACAGCCCTTGCTTTTCATATGTTACATTTTTGTTTTTAGCTACTCATTGGGGGGTATTATGGTCAAGGGAATATAGCAAAGAGTCTGTATTGCTCACCAAATAGCGTAGAGAATAAATATTTTCACATGTGAGGGGTAGAGCAAGCTGATCGCCCCTCGCTTATCATATGGAAGAATGCGTAAGATTGGCGGTGAGAGCCGCTTGCTGGAGCACATGACTGAGCTGTTCCAGAGAATTGAGCTGTGCTGTTCCGACCAGAATGATACCAAATACCATCAATTCGCAGGGAATATAAAATGCTCTATTATATTGCAGGCATAATTATACACTATTTTTCACCTTCGGAATGGAAATCATTGAACCTCGATCCATGGGCTCTTTTGAAGGCTTCGGCATGCCGGCCTGATGTGTTTCTATTATTAGACAAGTCTCGGCATGCCGAACGATTCGGCTCTCGGATGAATGATTATCCGTTATCACTTGAATTGCCCGAAAGAGCTGATTTCAAAGTTTCTGCATTTTATAATTGGCCGGTAACACGATAATAGTATCCAATTTAATGCTCAAGGCCCCGCCAGAATGCGCTTGTACATACGTACCGTATGAAGGGACGTGGGGATTCTCCTAGAAGCTAGGGCCGGATCAGAATCGAGCTCTCCTGTCAAAATTCCGCCAATGTGGACTTGGTACGGGTTGCAACACGTAACGGCAACCTATCTCCCTTGTCCCTCTTCCACTTTGTGTGCATGATGATTCGAAGTGTAGTACATGGCTTGCACTCAAGTCTCCCAGCCATCAGAGGATATATCGCACAAACACGATATTCCTGGGAAACATCACTTCATGTATAGAGACAGGCTTGTTCGAGTGCCAATTTCCGGTATCGGTCAAGTAAATCCGTGTGCTCAACGCCTCGCTGATGCTGAAAGTTGAAGTGCACGGCAAGCGCAGTGCCGATGATATTAACCGCTGCCACTTTGGTTAGTTCTCCTTGCGGAAAGGAATAGTAAACAGCTTCTGAACAGACACTTACGTCGTGAGTATAATTTGGGCAACTCCATGACAACCATCTCTTCATCACTCCTCTCCTTTGGCCAGCTATCGATATTGCTATCCAACACATCATCCGCCATAAAAGCGAGTACATTGATCCTAATTCGCTCGTTGTCCATGTTCCAGGGACGATCGAACTTGTACAGATGCAAGTTACCCAATTCAAAATTCTCGAGAAACGAGTAATGTTGCTGGGCGGCGATGGCCCAGCTGCTGTACGTATCACCCCACACTTCATATTTCAGTTTTGAGACCGGTGTGAAGCGAAGGGCTTTGTCGTCTTTGAGCCGTAGCCAGCGATGGCCTTTTGCTGGTGGCTTTGCATCCATTGGCCATGTGAAATCTTGTGGACCGTCCCAATATGGGTGCGCCGAGGGCCTCCAGGCTTTATTAGGGCTCGTCTTGGTTGTTGCATTGCCCTCTTCGTCTAATTCTGGGAAATAAGGATGCAAAGCACCAAAATGATAGTGCATAAATGATAGGGGTGGGTTATTGATGATATTCGCAGAAACAGCAAAATCATTGGGGTTGTTGACCTTGTGGTCTAGGAGGATAGGGATTGCGTCGTCAGCTAGCCATACCTAGAGCAGAATCGTCAGCTTTCGCCAGTGTCGTGCCAGGATTTCTCCAAAGAGACTCACGACATCATCGTCAATTTTGACATACATCTTCCCTCGCTCCAGATGCTTCCATATCTGGCGAAACTCCGGGCCTTTCACTTTCTTCCCAAGATCAAGTTTCCTATAACGCTGTGGCCAACGCGAAAGGATTGTCTCTAGATACTCAAGGTCCGCTTTATTTTCTGTGTTGGCAACCCACAGGACCTCGTCTAGCCACCCGCCGTTCTCGACCATATTTCTCTTTTTCCAAGACAGTCAGCTTCACGGTCCCTCATTAGCTGGAAGATAAGAGTAAGCTGGGAGGATGCATACTTCGAGATAGCAATGCATCGTCTCTACTCTATCTTTTCGCCCGAAAAAGACGAGTCCAGATATCGTCAAGTTCTCTGGTTTAACAAGGCCACTGACGCCACCGGTCTGCGGCATGCGAGAGCCGTTACCAAGTGGTCCAGTGGCTACATTTCGCTGGTAGACCACGTTCGTAACTACGAGGATATTCAGCAGCGTCAAGCCCATCAGCAGCAGCAAGGCTGCCCGTCCTTTGATGCTGGCGGCAACCAACTCTCGACAGCCGCGTTTCAATACGGGATAAATGCCATTGCTTCCCGGCATAGCAAAGAGAGTAAACTTCCCGGCGATAAAGAAAGATGTCTTTGTGTACAGTACATAGCACACAGGCAAGAAACTGGGCGATCGAGGCAACTAGCTTGCCCACAACCGCGCTCGTTGTGGACGTCGCGAGCAAGCGGTATTTCCTCTTGAAAAAGACACGCAGAAGCGGAAGCAGCAACAGGAACAGAGGTAATTGTTTCATTATCGTCGATAGATACGAGGAGAAACGGGTTGTTTTAACAGGCACGCCAACCGCGCCGAGCAAGACGGACGTTGATGGTCGGTTCCAGGTGTACGCTGACTGGCTGCAGAGGCTCCCATTGACCCCCAAGTGGTGTGCGTCACCAGCCCCAGAGAAGTGCAGATCAGTGAATCACATTTCTGGCTTTGACGCCGTCCTCATCCGTTTGCCGTTTGCCCAGCTCAAGCCAAGATCAAACTGCATTACTAGGGATCCACCTGAGAATCATGAAATCAAAAAGCCGTGAAGTCGGCAAATATTTGGATCTGAATACGGAGTAGCACAATGCCTATACCGTCGGCAGTTCCTGAACACGCCATCATCTCTTGAAATCTAGTTACTATCTACAGGTCGTTTCAAATAAAACGCTAAGTCGGCGCCTTCCTCGATTTCCCAAGCCAACTGGCCGTTGCCCATGTACCGGAACGGGTTGGAAGTGTTGTATCTGATATCAAAATGCTCTCCACGGATGGTCTCGAGGGCAGCTGGGAAATAACAAACCACTGTTAGCAAACTAACCAGGAAACTCTTCTTTTATTCAACTTCCAGATTCTCCAAACATACCCTTGAAATGCGCGACACTGCCCGGATACATGGCAGTGACGACGCTGTTATCGCCTTTGGCGCTCTTGTACCACGAATGACAGCCTTTAGACCAGACCGCGCGCTTAAGATTCTCTCGCGCAAATCTATTGTAGTCGCGTACAACAGAATCTTTCACCGCAATCGATCTATGTGACGAATTGTGTCAGTATGCTCCTTAAGTGGGCAGTCGGTAAAGTTGAGGGTTTCCGGCCAAAACACACTTTATATCTTCTGTTGCTATCTTCTTAATCCAATCAAGCATGTAGTCGGCACACCACCCAAACGTTGGAGGGATAGAACCATGGCCGGCGGGACAATTGGGTCCAGCAAATATGAAATAATTCGGTATTCCAGCGGCACAAACGGAAAAATAAGCCTCTGGCTTGTCCTTCCAAGCGATATCTAGCTGGCGGCCATCCCGCCCAACAACTTTGAACGATGGTATAAATCTGGTGTCGAACCCCGTTGCACACACTATCAAGTCAAACTCCTCTTCACCTTCGTCGGTTTCTATGCCGTTCTCTGTAATACGTTTGATATCACTGAAACAGCACTTGGCGTTATCTGCTTGCAGGGCTTCCAAGTATCCGTCACCGGGACTGATGCGACGGCATCCAATTTCGTACTCCGGAATCAGTTTCTCTATTAGATCGGGATTTTTTGCTAGCCGCTCCTTCATCAGCTTCTCACACATATCATGCATGAACTTATTTTCTTTCGACCCGGAAATCATCATGTTAAACACATTGTTAACCCTGTTCTTGTGTTAGACGGCGCCACCAATTTGGAGGAAACAGGAAAACACACTCAGATTCAACTTTTCTTCGGTATTCGAAGTACTCCTGTGGGTTATCCAGGAATCGCTGCCTCTCTTCTTTTGTGAACTCGAAATTACTTCCGTCCTTGGTCAAGTGGCCGCAGATATTCACAGCAATCCAAGTCGCATGGCGGATATAGTTGACCAGCTTTGCGGCCTTTGGTTGCAACGCTGGTACGATTTGGATCCCCGATGAGCCATTGCCAATGACAGCGATTTTCTTCCCCGTCCAATCATACGTTGGATCCCTTTATTTACACTCATCAGTTGCCTCAGGACAAAGGAAGAGAGCTTAACACCGGCGATACACGTACCATCGAGCGCTGTGAAGAAGCGTCCCTTTAAAGGATTCGAGTCCCTTTACCTCGGGCCACTTGAACTGGCTGCTTACTTCTTTAGCGCTCTGGTGAGCCGTACCACAAGGAACGAAACAACCCACTGAAGAATGCCACCTGCGTTGATCAGGATGTCGGCTTTATCTTGGAAGACGCGCCCGTTGGATTCCAGCTTGAGCTCCCATTTTCCCCGGTTTTCATCCCACACAGCGTCGACAAGACTTGTGTCAAATGTTATCTTCTCCTTCAGACCATATTTTTCTGTTGTTTTGAGGATATACTGCTGGATCTCAGGCCCACCGACGTAGAATTTTGACCACGTCGGATTCGGCTCGAAGGGAAACACATAACTAGCTTCTTGGGTATGAGAACGGTTCTAGACTGGCTTCGAGAAGGGGAGAAACCCACGGGCGGGAATATCACTTTGCGTATCCAACGTAAGCAGCTGAGGTTCATTCATGGCATGGAGGTATCGACAAATTTCTCAGAGCACGACATACCATCCAACACCGGGATATATGTTCTTCAGCCAAGTGCCTCCGACTTCAGAATTCCTTTCATAGATAGTAAGATCCACGTAGTCCAGAGGTCGCTCATGCTTGACCTTATGGGCCAGAATCAAGCCAGCGAGACCAGCGCCGATGCAGACGACTCTGAGCTTTCTTGGAGTGAAAGCAAACCGCTCAGGATCGATAGCCCAGTGGTCATTCCACTCAGCAGTAACCGCATCGGTCGTGGTGCTAACGTCGTTCGAAAGCATGTTTTCAAGCCAAACCGAGACTTTCTCTGTGAGAAATTCCTGAAAAGACCAGTGCGCTTGAAGGCGGAAAGACAGACGAACGCTCCACGTCCATAGGATCCCGAGCTCTCAAATACGAGGCTCCTCCTAGGAGATTAGTACCCGGAGGTGGCGTGGGGGAAGTCAGCGAAACCCCGCAATCATTATTGGCTCCGCAGAGCAGCGATCGTACGCACGAGGGCTCCATGTCGTCGTCGTGCGGCCGTACTGCAACGCGGCGACAAATTTAGGTTGCCATAATCGAGCTTATCCAGCGCATTGTCTCGGCAACAGAGTCCAGAAGGCCGCTAGATTAGGTGCTAGTTAGTTCTTTCTCCTCTTCCTGAGTCCCAAAAACTTCCTAGATCAACCTCAGGTTGAAGGGGAAGAGAAGATGCCGAACCCTCCGTGGGAGCTAGCCAGGCAGACCAGGATTGATGCGGCTTGGCCTGTCCACCCCAGTCTTTCACCAATAACGTTGAGGAGCAGCTCTGGTGCGCCGGCATTCCTCTTCCCGTCCCGTCATCGAGAAAAGGAAAAAAAAAAAGAATGAAAAGCGAGGGGTCAACACCGCGGCTCGTTTGGCTAAGATCGAGCAATTTAGACATCGCAGAAGGCAAATGGACGTTTCGGACGTTAAATACGTATGTACGGAGTACTATACAATCAATTTTCCAGGCACGGGTCTCAGGGCGAACGAAGCGAGCCGTTTCTCAAGGACCTGCACGGCTGGTTTAAAACAGTCCCTGCAGCCTGGGATGCATATCGCACCTTGCATATTGCATGAAGCCAGTGAATCAGTTAGGAAGCCAGACCTGCTTCCGAGGCATGAAGCCAAAATTAGGACACGCTGGTGGAATTCTTCAGCTTTGCCGTAAATCAGTTCCCATCAACCAGCATGTCAGCTGCGAGAGCACACTCTGGCATCGAACTCCACCGCTCTGGCTGGCTTGCATGCCTCATCCATCATGTGATTGAACGAGCAAGCGGTCATTCTGATATTCATATTTGTTTGATTTTCTTCTTGCTAGATATTCAATCTGGTATCCTATAATAATAGCAACAATGTGTATACACAAGAATCTCACAAGAGTCCACCAGAGGGATATATCCGTTTCCAAGATCGGCCCTCAAAGCACGCCAAATCTGCGATTCCTTCATCAAAAAACCACCCCGATTCCAAGGGGCGAAAAAAAAAAAAAAAAATACATGAATCAGAAGATGGTGAATTAGAATCAAAGATGGTGAATCGCGATATCCCATCCAAGGCAAAAACAAAATATAATATAACGAAACCAGATCCCACTGGATATCCCGTCCTTTCCATGCAAAGTATTGAGCAGCAACCAAAGGCGGAGAGAGTGCACTCGCGTGCCTCCCCGGCCATCTCGCAATCATTTTTCGAAAGGAGAAGGGAAGGCTTCTATACACGCCTCTTCCAGTAAATAAACAAACCAACATGTATCCTGTAAATCCCACCTTTTCCGTTTTCCTTTTTGGGGACCCGGTAAACAAAAAAGCAAATAGCCACCGACCGAGGAAAGGAAGCCAAAAGAAAGAAAAAAAAAGTGTATCCAAAGGTGAACCAAAAGCCGCAATGGGTATTCAAAAAGTGGAACACGAAGCAGAATGTTGAGAAAAGGTATAAACATAGATGAATCAAAACTACATAGAGGTCATAAAATCGTAAATGCATCAAAAGGGCGCTTGGGAAGAAGTACAATGGGGACTTGAGGAGGGATGAGGAGTGGGTATAAAACAAGTCCGAAGGTTTAGTTGACAACAGCTTTGATCTTTGAGCTCTGGGTCCAGGCCAAGAAGTCAAATTTCTCCTTGGCATTTTCGCGCGAGAAGAGGGAGAACGCGTTCGCATCTCCGGGAGATTGGCGTTGTGTCGATCGTTCACGCGGTTCAAGCACCAAAGACCGTCGGTAATGGTTTTGGAATCCCTTCTCGCCCGCCGATCGCACGCGGACCAACTGGTCCTGGATCCAAGTCTGGAGTTCAGGGACTTCGGTCAGTCGGTACGGAATCTGGAACCGTTGAAGCTCGCTGATTATCTTGGCTGTCTTCATGTGCTTGTCGAAATTAATTACCTCGATGGATCCGCCGTCCGCCGTGAGCGTTCGGGTGTCTTGATTGCCGTGATCAACAAAGGTCAGATCCGTCAAGTATGTTCCGACAAATGGCAGGCATGGAGGCACATGGTTCTGAATGCGTGATCGCAAAACTGCATAGTTTCGCGAAACGTCGACAATCTCACGGAGAGTCTCGAGTTTGTTCTTTGTCTTCTGGGAGACCAATTCCCATGTTCGCTTGAGGCGTGAGATGGTGGAAGAATTCAGGGAGCAGATGATCGCCATCAGGGTGTCATAGTTGTTGAGTTCCAAGCACTTTGACGCAATTTTAACCCATTGTTTGATAACAGCGGCCCGTTTCTTCGGCTCCTCCAATTGCAAAATGCAGTCAGCCACGAGATTCGCCAGGTCAGTTGAGAGTGTCGACATCGCACGGACGTTGACAGCCAAGGAACCGGTCTTCTTCATCCACTCGGTGCCAAGAAGTTCTTCTGGTAGGATTGAACAGAAGATCCTAGACTCCTTTAAAGTGATCTGCCGAGCCAGTTCCATTGGATCGAAATCCAAAATGGTAATACTCTGGCCACCATTCCTCCACTGCTTGAGCAAATTCATCTGGCTCTTAGAGACAATTGGAGAAGGCAAGGGTTGTTCTGGATTGACGTATTGAGCGATGGCGGTATTTGTCTTGCCCATTGACGAGACCAGTCTTGGAACCAACGGTCCATGAAGATCGGACACCTTCTCCACCAGTTCAACTAGTCGTTTTCCAGCAGTAGGCAGGGAGACCATGAGCTTCGAGCGCGCAAAGCTCAAAATACATGGCAAAGCGACATCATCACAATCATGCCTCCAATGGGCTTCCAGCCATCCCTTGAAGATGTTCGAGACACGTAGTCGCACCGGGCCACCAGCCTTGGAGTTATCGCCGATGTAATCATATCGATCGATCAAAGCCTCCGCAAACTCCAGGGGTGATGCAAAATGGCGGAAAGTAAGATAAAAAGTGGAGACAAACATGGCATCTGGAGTAGACTCGTGAGCGGTAAGTTTCTCGATCAGTGCTCGAAGGCTTCCACCCATGACTTGGCCATCCTTGAAAATGAGCTCATGTGCATACGTCTTTTCAAGGATGCACTCTTCGCTCTCTTCTACCTCCTCGCCGCCGCTGTGATGAACAGAAACGACATCATCTTTCAACGGCGGTGGCGGGGGTTGACTGTCATCAGCTGGCGTAAGCGGACGCGTCGAGTCATCAATGGTGTTAACGCAAGTGCGTTCGCTTTCAACGCTCGTAACACCGCGAGTTGGCTCCTCCTGTGGTTTAACACCCGCCTGAATTGTGGTTTGAGGGTAGATGGTAAGGTCCTGGGTCTCCTTGAGGTCAGTGGGGGGTAGAAGCGAGTCATTCAAATCAGAAAAAGAAGAAAAAGCCGCGCTGAACGGTTCATCGAGAGTCGAGGTTGGCGTTTCAACGGTGGTAGTTGTGATAAAACTGGGAGAGGGAGTTGTGGCGCCATCTGTTGTAAGCGAGGGGGTTAAGGATATGGTTGACATGGATGAGCTGCTGGGAATCTGAAGCGGCGGTGGAGGTAGTCGCATTGATCGATCCTTTACCTCCAAGTTATCACCGTCGCTGGGTGAGGAATCGATCTTGGGTGTGTTTGTGTCTAAAGCACCGCCAAAGTCATCAGTAGTCATGTCGACCTTGCCGGTATCAGGGGCCGAAATTCCTAAACCGATAGTCTCGGTTTCGAAGTCGCCAATTTGTTCCAGAACCTGCCTGGCTTTCGCTACACAATCGCCTGCGCCGCGTACGCAGACGGTGGCAGCATCAACCAAACGCTTCCCCTCGTCCGGCATGAATATGGTTTCATCTTCATTTCCATTTGCGGGTCGAAAAGCATCCCTGGCAGCGTGAACAAGTTCGGTGATGCGCTCGTACATAGTGTCTTTTGCTTGCTCAAGGGATTCAGAGCGGTGCAAATCGTGCTCACACACTTCTTCGACCACCGACAACAAAACGCGGCACGACTGAACAGCTTGTTGAGTCGTCACGATGAGTTCCGTCGACGATCTAGAATGAAGGTGAAGGCCGATAAACGACCCTAAGACGCTCAAAAAATCATCAATGGCAACGTTCAAGCGCTCGCTAGCAAGGTTAGGATTCCGGACAGTAGAAGAGTTGCCAGTATAGGAGATTCGATGCGAGACGGATACTCGTTTAGATTGGATGGTGGAAAGACGACGCTGGTTGGAGTCACGGTAGGACATCTGAGAAGCAGCCCGAGAACTGAGGTTGCTTCGAGCGCGGCTTTCTATCCGTGAAGTGGCACTGACGGAAGACGCTGGGGATTGAATGGATCCCCAGGCGCTGCCTGATATTCTGAACGAGGACTCGACGGGTGGAGTGAGCGGCTCGTCGTACATTCGAGGGATGGAGTCGCTGGGGCCAAGCTCCGCCATTACCCTGGTTAGGCCAACTTCTTCATTCCACACGTCCAGAAAACGGACGCCACGTGTGACGATTTTGAAGGCCTTGAGTAGCATTTGGTCAAAAATAGTATCTAGCGAATCATCCAAGGGCGCACCGTTTGCGATGTCTCGGAGATTCTTAGCCATTTTCGCCAACGACGAGAGATCCGACAGCAGGGCTTTCCGGTTGCGCCGGAGCCCAACAAGGTTCTGGACAAGCTCATCTTCCCTCTTGAGACATTCAGATTTTTCCTAGTCCAATTAGCGCCATTGTCATGCATGAAGAACAAAAGTGATTTGTTAGAGAAACGGGCATACCAAGAGGAAGCGGACTCCGGCAATGATGCCTCTCATATAGTCCTGATTTCCAAATTGATGCAAGGTGGCACATGATCCAGCACGGATGACGTCCCAGAAGTCCATCAAGGCTTTCAGCAGTGGGCGCATCAATTGCTGGTCATAAGCTTCGCAGTAATTTGTGGGTAGCCAGCCACGAGCGCCAGTATCCAAAAGAGTGCCGTCAGCCCAGCCGTTGGTGTGAACGGAATGTACGAGCACGAGGTCGCCCTGGTCCAGCGGAAGGGTCACGGTAGCCGACGAGATTGGAGCACCGGGGTGAAACGGGTAGAAAGCGCGAAGATAATTTGGAAATGCAGATCTCTCAGAGCTGGATCTATCCACCATCTCCTCCCGGGAGCTGTGAGGCGTCAATGGGGGCGTCATTCGTAATTGGGTCTTGAGAGCCGAGAACAGGCGTTGGTTGGAAACTGTCCTTGTAGAAAATGAGCCATTTCGAAACTGCGATTGAGCTTTGGCGTGGGATATGTTCAGAGGAGCAATGTATTCGCCATGCGGCTCCATTATCAACGATCGCGGGTTTATAGCCAGCACTGTTTGTGAAGACAGCGTACGGTCTCAATTCCAATGACCGATTCAAGTCCGCATTCAACCCGCCAACATGGTAAACTGGCTCCTCAAAGCTTCTTTCCTAGACGTAAAGATGTGATTGCAAGAATATGCTGAATCTAACATGTTCAGAAGATGTTAGCAAAGCGACCGAAGGAGTGCGGGAGCAGAAACGGTGTGGCTGCCGGGAGCAAAGCAGGGTTGATTGCCTAGGGGGGGTGATCAACAACAGTCGCCACTCATACCTTGAGATTGCCAGCGGAAAATCGAGGCCAGCGCCAGCTGTTTTTGGTGGTCTTTTAATAGATGCTGGCTAGACGAAATGAACAATAACAATAATATACCGGTTTTCGACTAACACAGAGGGCAGGCAAGGATGATACGACGGTCCAGGGATTGCTCGCAGGGGAGCGTTGGTTCTGCACGAGCGACAGGTGTTATGAAGGATGAGAAGAGGCGCCGAATTCGCCGAGAACGTGGTCCAAGTTGCATGCAAAAACACCCTGCTCTGCAGAGGATCAATTGTCACTGGGACAATGCACGACCAGAGGAGGAGGGCAATCCGGTTCAGGATCAGGCAAAAGTCGAGAATTGGCCTTTGCAGGAATTGCGTGACAGGGGGCAAGGAAGAGCAATTGCTTGCACAACAAGCGGCTTTGCGAGTATCAAACGAGCGAAGTCTCCCAGCGAGCAAGGTGGTAAACGGCCAGACAGCAGAATGGGCAGCGAGGTGGTGAAGAGAAAGTGAGGTTGGGGAGAGAGAGCGAGATTTCGCAGTAGCAGCATAGCATTACCCAGGACAACGGGACAGAGGCGGTGGAGACTTGTGCTTGTCATCGACTAGCAGCACAAGCTAGCTCGAGGATGGCAAAGGAAGAGCAGCGCGAAGAGTGGGATGGTCTGATGGCTAGCGTGGAGGTGGATGTGAAGAGCGGATGGTCTGGACGCCCGTTGGCAGCAAGAAGAACAACAGCAGCAACCAACAACGTGCTGGTCCTTGTTGCGGGAGGGAGGGAAAAAAGAAAGAATAAGCCAAAGAAAAAGAAAAAGCAAAAGAGAACAGAGAGAGAGAGAGAGAGAGAGAGAGATCGCTGGCCCATCACCAGTCCCGGTGTGCAGCGCGAAGAGAGTTTCCAACACGATGTGATAGTTTGCATTCTAACCGTCAAGGTTTCTGGACGGTCACATCAGACAGGGACTGATCCAGGCTCACCACCACCACCACCACCACCACCACCACAACTACAACATCACGCTGGTCTTGTTCGTCCTCTTCTTGTTCTTCTTCTTAGCAGCGTTGCTATGATGACTGATCTCTCGTCCACCACGCCGGTTGCCGCGTGCTGGCGTGTTCCCGGGCTTTGCAACCCTCGACCCGCTGGCTAAGCACCAAGGGGAATAAACGGGACCACAGTTCCCACCGCACCGCCTATCATCTTGAACGCCTTGCAGGGAAGAAAGCACAAGAATATGAATAAGGGGGCAAAAATACCTGAAAGACAACAAGCTCTCGGGAACTGATACCATGCCAGTTTTAAAAGCAGCTACATCGACATCACACGCACGTTCAAGTTACCACTCTCTCTTTCGTCCTCTCTCACATCTTCTCCCTGCTCATACTACTGATCAGCTCTCTCCAGACCGAAATAGGAGACTCGCTCTTCTCCCGGTATCCCGTCTCTGCTCCACTTGGGCAACTCGACCGGCTCCTCCATCGACTCCTCTTCGCCGTTCCCTCGAGCGCGACGTTCGGGGTCGGGTTCAAGCTGCTGTTGGACGCCAGCAAGGATATCCCCTGTCAGCTCCAACAACCGCGCGGCCTGTGGAATTGAGGACTGGCGCCACCCCCCCACTTTCCGATCCCCTTCCGGATGGCCCTCGACCGTGAGCAGCGTTCTCCCTCGGTGGGTGCATCATCGTGCATGAGGAAAAACTGCTTGTGACGGGTTAGCGAGGGCAAAAGCAAGGACAATCAGAGGGAGATTGTCCCGTTCAACCGCCAAACGGTTTTCATTCCGCCCTCGCTTTGCTTTTTCTTTAGTTCCGTCATTGCTTTTTTTGCCCTTTTCTTTTGCTGGCCGTTCGAATAAGACCCTGCTGTCTTTTTCTCTTTCAACGTTCACAGCACGTGTGTCATTTCTTCATTCTCTCTTGCTCGACGCTATGGTTATGATATTGACACTCTCTTGCTCTTTCTCGTCTCTTCTTTTTGGGGGCGGAGCATGTTCTACTGCATGCTCTGCAGACACTTCGCATAGTTATGTATGTACTGTACGCTGGAGCTATCCATGTCTCCCTTTGCATATGGAAAAATCTGCATATGCACGAGCACAGATACAAGATCAACCCTAGGCTCTTGCTCTCAGCAGGCCCAGATTCTGTGCAGCCCCGACCAGTCGATTCTTTCCGGTGAGAAGCTCTGGCCTCCGGCCTTTGTCCAATCGCTGCTGAGGGAGGCAAAGACCGGGCGTGGCTCCGGTCAAACCTAACAATGCTTAGCGCGTTGGCCGGCTTGTGAGGCGTGAGGCCGTCAACTTTGACAAAAAAGACATTTAAGTATTCCCCTTTTGCCCACGCAATTCGATTGATTTCTTTGTCAAAATCCGCCCACTCAGTCGATAGCTACAAAGACAGAGAATCCATCGCGCTGGGTTACAATTGACTCCTCTGTACTCCGTAATTGCGTCCTCAATGGAGACGTGTTTTAACTTGCCGCAAACCCGCTCCATTTCCTCCACACGGGCGGTTCTCAATCAATAGTAGGCAAATCCTCTCAGCTTCATTAGTTTATTTTTTTTTTCCCCATTTGCAAAAGCAAAGAAGGGGCAAAGAAAAAGAAAGATCTCCCGTGAGTTCTCGTCGCAGCAGAAAAAGAGTTCCTGATCGGCGTCAACCTTTCCACAGCCCACAAAGTCCAGAACCAACCCCGTATCAAAAAGAAGCAAATGGTGCCAAATTCTCCGTCTGCAAAAGTCCAACCCAAGCAACAAGGTTCAAAATAGTAGTATCTAGATTGACCGTTCTCTCTCTCTCTAGTTCTCCCTCGGTTAACGGATAAAAAGTCCCTCCCCCCTCTCAAGACGTCCCATTAACGATGGAACATTCGCGACAAGAGTCTATTGTCGTACAGACGATCGACTTCCCCAGGCGCGGACCTGCATCCGGGCAAGATAACAGACGATATAAACCTGCATAACTCACTGGAGATACAGACGCCTCACTCGTCGATCATTTTCACTGCTTTTCCCCCTTTCCGTCGCGTCCGGTCCTCTGAGGGTACTGTAATCTTGCTCGTGGAGAAAGAGACCATGCTCATTCAGCCTTCACTCCTCATCACCAGGTCGCGTGCCTTGTCGTAAACAAATTAAAGCAAGACATCCCCAATTGTAGCTTTGAGGGGAACGTGTGCCGTGTCTCCTGCTCTTCTCCCCTTCAATTTCCGATAAACTCACCCCGGATGCGTTCGTCCTGGCCGAGAGATTCCCTAGTTAGCCCTCCATCTCCCACCAGCTCGGGTCTTGGTTGTTTCATATCGATCATTTTTCCCACCGGCACTTGTTTAGCTACTATCAGGCACTGAATTCCGAACATCTGGGACCTTTTCGTCCACCTCGCCTGCCCTCTTTTGAACTTGGCTCTCAAACTAATTCCATCGTCGGGTCATAAGCGTACTATTGAACAGCCCAGAACCAGCTCCACCAAAGCCCTCATCTCCCCCTTTTTATCAAACTAGTCAGCTTGCATCTCCATCAGATTCCGTATTTGCTTGGTTTTTCGATCGTAGCTGCTCTCGGGCCCCTCAGTTGCCACGACTAAAGCTTCTCCTCGTCCCGCTGTTACCAAGGAGCATAAAGGCAAAGACTGAAAACTTGACCTATCGATAAATAAGCTCTTAATTGCAGGCTGGTCTTCATGCTCAGCATCTTGAGACGAGTATGTGGTCAGCTTGCGATATCCAGGCCGATCTTGCGAAGAAACTCGTGCAAAAAAGCTGTTTGAACGATTCCATCAAACCTGTCAATAATAGCCCGAGTAGCGACCTACAGCCCTATTATCATCTTCCGTGATAATGCCTGTCAGAAAGTCCCCAGTCACTGTTTCAAGCCTAACAGCCCTGGTTGCTCAGTCTTTCATCTCTTTTCTCCCCCGAGCTGATTTCACTTCTGTTGTGATCTGCAACGAACTCCCAGACATTAGGCATTCTTCCTGGTCTTAAGCTAGGTCAATCAATAGAACCTGGGTTGCTCACAAAATGCCATACTGGATAAGGAATTTCCATGCCTCATTGACAATCGCGCCTTAAGACCAATGTGGTTAGAAATCATCTGAAAGGGGCGAACTGTCCACCATGAATCTCACTCCTTGATGAAACCCTTTTTCAACGCCTGAAACCGAGAGATGGACGACTGCGATCCAGGGCTTCTTGTTGACTGTGACATGTGATGGGAAAAAGAGGCACAACAGAACAGGTGATCACTTCGATGCTCTCGGCAAATTTTCGCACAATATCCCAGGGATTGTCATCCTTGATCGATGATATAGGTAGCACGCGAACCCACC
The DNA here is from genome assembly GCA_001430955.1 of Chrysosporium queenslandicum. Classification (NCBI taxonomy): domain Eukaryota; kingdom Fungi; phylum Ascomycota; class Eurotiomycetes; order Onygenales; family Onygenaceae; genus Chrysosporium; species Chrysosporium queenslandicum. The sequence goes on along the minus strand of LJPI01000181.1, from coordinate 57,968 downwards.
AGTTCTTTTCAGGGGTTCGGCGCAAAACCATGGGATCCTTGCTTTCGATAGCTTCAAATCTGGACTCAGCTCACTGTGCAGTACTCCGTAGGGCAGCAGAGAATGTCATCAGTGAACCGAGGCCAAAGAGGCAAGGCAACATTCCTTGGTATTTGAACGTTGGGATCTTCACGGAGAGAAACATTCGCGTTCCACATGACGCTCTCTCTCCTCTTAACGCAACACAAGGCAACGCAATCAAATCAAGCATGAAATGCCTGTCAGACTCGATCACTTCAAGAAATACGGCACAATAGGCTTTCCGTTCAAGTACCCATGGAGTTTTTGAAATTGCTGTCTCGGAGCCTCATATACGTCAGACATACCCATGGGGACCCGCGTGATAACAGTATATAACGATTCTCACTCGGGTGAAATTAGTATCTATAACAACAAAAGGTATTGCTAGAGGCCCAAGAACGAGAATACTAAAAGTGCTCTCCGGTTAAGCAGCTGGAGTATAGCGAAAGGCAGAGAGGGAGTTCAAGGTAAAAGATAGGTAAATGAAAAGGACAATACAAGCGAATGTTTATTCCCTTCTCATTTGGGACTCAGGATGACATGACTGACCCGGAGTGTATAAAATGAGGGTAGTTGGATGTGATAATTCCAATAAATGAGGCTTCATCAACACTCCAGATAAACACGCAGCTGGAAAACAGCATTGTTTCCCTGTATTGCATCCTCCATTGGGTTTCTTTTTTGAGACGCAAGATGAAGTTGCGGACGGGACTCCTGCCTGGAATTGAGAGAAACGAACAACGACATGCGCGGGCAAGTTAACCAGAGCAATGGGGGATAATTAGGACCGAGCCTTGTGGTTTAGGGACTGGAGCCACCAGCCATAGGGCTCCGAGACTTTATGGGCAGTCAGCAGTCTTAGGGACCGTCCCTCAGAAAACTTGAATGCAAAGACTTATCTTCCACACCTCCGTACGAATGTGCCCAACGGCTGCACAGCGCTTTGGCTTCGCTGATGAATATGTTCTATACCTAAGCGGGCAACGAATACCCAATATAGGAACAGTGCTGGGATAAAACTTCTTAATGATATAGAGTCGAAGGATCTAGACAAGAAAGCATCAGCCTCTCTCCCATTACCTATTTCATAAATCAACATTGTTGCCTCTGTACTTGGACCACCCAATCTTCCCAACTCCATGCCCTTTTCGATTCACCAGTCTGTTTTCTTCAAACCATGCACTCACCGATATAATTCTTGAAAGTCATTACTGATATGACTATTCGACATCCTATCAACAAGGTCAGCAGCTTACCAGACCACATTTGGACACCGGCTCCTGTCAATCCGGATGATTTCTCCACGACGCGCTGCCCTCAGGAACAGCGTTTGTTTCCATCCCACGCCCGATTCCATTGGCGTAGGGGGCCCTGTTGGCTTCGGGGGCTGGGCTTGTCCTCCTCGGTCAAGGATTACGAGCAATCGTACAGAGGGAATAGGGCTGACATTCCTAGATGGAGAAATACAGTGTCTATGCGGAAGCAACCTTGGACTGTCGGGGTGCCACCGCTGGTCATACGCGTTCGGTGTGATAAGGGCTGCAGTGCTTGCAAAGCTGCATCCTCCAGTTTCCTGGTTTTGGGTGAAGAGTCGTGGAAGGGATTGGTATCAAGAACCCTTAGCCATATATGAAGCCACCTTGACAAACTTCACACTGCAATTTATGAGAATAATACGGAGTACTCCGTAGTCAGATCGCGATATCCGCACAATCAAAGACGGAGAAAAACCGATATTTGGATTTGAACGCAGATCGGCTCATCCAATTCCCTTCACCATAAACAAGGGTAAACATATATTGCTAACCATTCATTAACACATCTTGACTGCCGTCCACAAGAATAGAGTTGAGATGCGGAAAGAGCTTAACCTCTTGGATATTGCAACTTGAGATAATTTTCAGCAGTATCCAGTGGAAGCAAAAGTCCACCCAAACGCGATTTCAATCCTGCAGCACGGGTAGCCGGAGCAGGGAAAAACGGATTCCAAAGGTATCCTGGTGCTCGAGGGGAATCACCCACTCATAAAACGGCAAGGTGAACGGTCTAGCAAAACGGGCCGAGCTTGTGGGCGGCTTTCCCAGCAAGCCTCTTTTAGTCCCGCCTGAGCTTCACAGGTCAACTCCACGCTATCCTGTTTTTGTATGGCACCTTTTCGTTTCCCGCAACAGTCTCCCACGCGGACATTCCTCCAGACACTCCTCATTGGCTTCCTCTCAAGGATCTCAAGCTCATCTTGAATTTTGCGAGCCAATAAGCTTGGTCTGGTGCTCGGATTCGACAAGGGAAAGCAAACTCGTCAAGCGAAGGATCTGCAAATAAAGGCTGCAGGCTGGCTGCGCTGAGGAGCTCTCGTAAACATTCCGCAACTGAGCGCGCTGAGCAATTACGAGAAAAGATGGATAAAAAATAGCAGTTTTCCACAACTCTCAAGAAAAGAGAGGCATTGACTTATCAAGAAGGCAGACACTGAAGCCAGGCCAGCAGCAACGCGGTCTCCATCAACTCACATATTGACATTTTCCATTTTGATACTCACTGTAACGTTTTTCAATACCGTCGTTACATCATGGCATTCGGAGCGCCCAGGGAAAATCGGCCGCAGGGTACGCTGAAGCGTATATTGACTGCCCTTGATCGCGAGGAAAAAGGCCATCCACCACTCCAGCAGACAGGCAATGGCCACCACGGCGAATCCATGGCCGAAGGAGAGAGGAGACAGGATTTCCACACGGTAGCGTCAACGTCAACAGCTACCTTCCGCGCCATACCGACGTCCTTGCTCCCCGCGAGCGACAGGCTGGCCGCGTTCCGCGTACTTGTAGGGATCGATAGCGCTCCCGGGTTCAGCACGTGGGAATACTTCCAACGATCAGCGACCAACATTGGCATCTACGCACGCGTCGTCCGCGCAGAGAAGCGCGCCGGCTTCGAATACCGTTTGTTTTCCATCCTGATAAACTGCTGTCTGGGACTGCAGATCGTGGTTGCTGCGTCTCTGACCGCGCTCGGTGCAGGCAACGGGCCGCGCGGTCTAGTCACGGCATTTGGGGCAATCAACACAATAATTGCCGGATTTCTGACCTATTTGAAAGGGTCGGGCCTGCCCAACCGGAAGAGATACTATCATGGGGAGTGGACAAAAGTGCGGCAGTATATCGAACAGCGAGAGCGGGAGTTTTGCCTTGAGGGATGCGAGCTGGATTTAGAAGAGGAGGTTGCAAAAATTGATAGAATGTACGAGGATGTCAGGGCGGAGATAGAGGCCAATACGCCAGATAACTATGCGAGCGCCCGGGATATGAGAAGTAGAAGAGACCATGCGTCCTCGCCTGCAGACGAGCTGTCCCCGTCTAGAAGAGAAGAACGGCGAGAGCACACTACTCTCGGCGGGACGAAGAGAGCGTCTGACGTTAAGTCCCTTGGCTAGCTTGCAAACAGCCTCAGGGTATTATGGTCACGAAGGCCTGATCTTGGTACTTCATTCTAAGTTCTCTCCCATTGTTTTCTGCTTTCTTCAGGGGAGGATGGGTTCTGTCCAGTGCATGTCATCAAGCCTAATGGAATCTTAGTGAGCAGTAAAGCTGGTTCGAGTTTAGATCTGTACTGCCCTTGTATGAGGCAGTGTCTTCATCTAGCAAAGTCCATTACGGATAATTGCTAGGTCTTGCAGAAGTTTAGCAAGCCAGGGGCTCAAAGCCAGCAAATTGAAGAAATGTAGAGGCGATTTTTGGGCTCCTACTGATATGCGAGGGCAGAAGCGTATCCAAGATGCCACTGGCCACTCGGATCAGAATTCAGTGTGCCGAAAAGAAATTCGTGCCCTGTTCATTTGGTATCTCAATGGTCCAACAAGCTAGGCTCACATTCCCAACTTTGCAGCCTACATACAAGACGACAACCTTCTAAGGCTGAAAAGAACGGAAAAAGGAAAAATAAAAAAGATGTGTCTTCCAGGACTCAGCATCGAGTCTTGCAAGACTGTAAAGTAAGCGACACCGCTGAGATTCGAACTCAGGCCCCCGAAGGGATCAGCTGTCGAATGATCATTCGATTCTAGGCTGACGCGATAACCACTCCGCCACAGTGCCTTGATGCCTGGGAATCGGCCCGACACCCCTATCGAGGGTCATAACGTCGCGAGAGGATCCAACAGCTGTGACCGGGCTGCTCTCCCACGGTTGTCGTGGAGCTTGACTGCAGGTCGCATGCCATGTGCTGCTGGGGGATCCATGGATCGAGGCAATCAACGTGTGAGAAAGAAAACAACAATCGCCAGAGGAGTTGATACCAGTTCATCGTGGCCGATGCTGTTAGCTTATGACTGGTCTGGGGCGAAAAGCCCAACACCGACCGAGACATTCGGACTGTTGCCATTGGAAGAGCCCGTGGGTTTCACACCACCAGTGGAACTCTGGAATTTGGGGATTTGCGCGAGGTGAACTAGCTGCTAGTTAACTAGGCCACCCCGCTGCTGGCTACTATTAATGAGGTTTCGAATATAGAGCGCTAGAGCTGCTACTAATACGGAACCGCCTCCCCTTCTCTTCCATCCGAATTGCTCCTTTTTTTTTTTTTTTTTTTTCGATATTTCCTTCGCTAGAACCGTCCAAGGACATTCGACAATCACCGTCAAGAATGTCCGCAACTGCTGGAAACCCAGAACCGTCGCCCATCGCGGTAGCTGAACCCCAGCCTTCACATCCTCCGGCGAACCCTCCTCCCGCAAACCCTGCCGCGCCGTCGAAGCCAGAGACGATCACCCTTAACGTCAACCCGCGCACGCTGTCAATAGAAGGACAGACCGCCAATGTCCCCATCAACGCCATCAACCCCGTCACAATCAGGCCAGTCAAGCCAAAGATCGATACTCCGCTTGGTATCTCCATCGCGCACGGCGCCATCTTTCTTTCCGGCTTAATATCCACCATCCTGCTAGGCGTAGTGATCGCAAGAGAAAACAACAGCGGGCCCCGGAATTACTACACAGGATATGCCTATGTTCCCATTGCTCCGGTATACTAGACCTGCATTTCGCCTTGTTTTCCCCCTTGTTTCCCGATCCCCATGTCCCGATGTGTCGTTCGTCCTTTAAACTAACTGGTTACTGTCCCATGGCAGATCGGGCTCAGTGCGTTTTGGGCGTTTGTCGCCCTGGGCATAACTCGCCCGCTCAAAACACCCATCCATCCAGCTTTCTACGTTGCGTTTGACCTCCTTCTATGGCTCACGCTCATCGCCATATGTTCGTGCTTGCTCGTCATTACGGGCGGTCGGGAGACATACGCCTGCACTTACCGCTACCAAGGAAGGCTTCAATGCTACGAGGTCCTTCTCGAAACCTGGGCGTTGCAAATTGCTGCAAATGTGCTTGGTCTATTCAACGGGTAGGTTTCGACCAGTGATGGCCCTTTTTACTTATTTATTTATTTTTTTGCAATGCGAACCCGGTATATTAATCTTATTTGTTGTTTTAGGCTCGCTCATTTTGGTGTGTTCGTCTGGGGCTGCAGGATGGTTCACAAGGTCAATACCAACTCGAATTTCGAAGTGTCCATCAATCTCAGCGGCCTCCAGACCACCCAGGTTCAAGCACCAGTTGTCTATGCTTGAACAACATACAAACAATCTGAAGAAGAGAGTCCTAATATATCCAGGTTCTAGCCTCTCTGACATTTCGTATCTGATTTGAACCAAAGATATAGCGAGATACCCCAAAGTGATATGAGTTTTCCTGGAGGCGGCGCGATTCGGGAAGCCCTACTTGAAGGCCATACTGGGCCATGACATGATGTTTAATCTTTAATCCATGCGGCAAGCTCTGCCTGCTAATTTATATGATATAAATACAAGTGCTAGGAAGCTAGTCACTTGAAGTGTGTCTGCATCGAGGGACATGTCAATGCACACATCCCGATATGTACCTGTACTGTACCTAGCCGAAGATGTTCGTACCAGATGCATCTTCGCGGCTTCTGTCTAACAATGCTCCATTCACAGCAGCATAACGGCTTCGTTTGTCTCACCTAGTCGCATTTTACCTGCAAGTCCATATCATGCACTGGTTGTTCCACATAAACGCAAATCCACGAAAAAAGGAAGCCATTGCACAGATCAAGCAACCAAGCAACCATTCCAATTAATCATTATTCTAGAAGTAGCCACAAAGCTATTCATATCAAGCTCATGGCTGACCAGATGCATCATTTCTAAACATTCCAAAACGGAAAAGGGTGTTCCAATCCCCGTGGGCGCAGTATACGTCGATAGCCGACTGGCAAGAAGGGGGGTATTTGACCGCAAAAAACAACACAAGGAATTCAACATATATCAAGAAAGCCGCCGGGTGACCAAAAAGGAATTACAGCCGATTCTCCAGGCGCAAAAGAAAAAGAAAATAGACCAAAACCCAGAAACTCAAATCCGGACTTAAAACAAATGATTAGGACCAGCGGCTCAATTAATATTACCCATTGCCTTTTCCATTCCCACATAGAGGCAAAGAAAAGGAGTTAACCCGATTCCATCAACGCAAGCAAAAAGGTAGAAAGCAATTAATTCGTTCTGTCATCCAATCCCCCACGGTACACACAACTCATCAAGCCCCACAAGAGTCAGATATATGCAATGGGGTGGTTGGAAAATTATTGGTTAAAAAAGGAAAAAGGATCGAAAAGGATAGAAGGCATGTTAGCTCGTAAAGGCAAAAATAGAGAGGGGCGGGTATTGCACAAGACCGAACACCGGTTGTTATAAGGGCATAAAAAAGACGACCAAGGGTAAGAAATTAAACTCTCGATCTAAAATTCGAGAGGCAGATACCGAACTGTATCATAGACGTAACAACCAGATATTAGACATTCCACAAGAAAATTTTGTTTCATTTGTTTCAATGATCGTGACTGGGTTCAGTCTCCATTGGCCATTCGCGGAACGGGCTTTCTTTTGGAGTTGTTTGTGACTTTCGGTATCCGGGGCACACCCTGAATCATTCGAGGTTCTTTCATATAATTTGGGTCAAGCTTCGCAGGTACTATGAACTTGTCAGTTTCACAAAGATGCAATGATACAGATTTGTCGTGGTGCTTACCTCGAGTCACAATGCTTTTCCAGTCTACAGATGTTGAAATTTCTCGTCGGCTGCTAGGTGGGAAGGACGATGCGCTTGCTGACCGCCAAAGATGATCTGAGGTATCCGTCAAGAAGTCTGTAGTCATTCTTCCAGAGAATATCGATGACCTGCCACGATTTCGCTTCGAGAGGATTATTTCATCGAAAAGGACTATCCTGGGCGGTTTGGCCTTGGGACTGACTCTTTCGCGCTCCCCGATAAACTCGTTAAACCCTAAATTACAAGGTTAGCCATAAATTCTATGCCAATTTGATTGTAAAGCGAAGCCGCTCACCTTGAGTTTGTTGCAGCACGGCCATGTATTCTGCATGTTCGTGGGGAAGGCTTTTCAAAAACGCATCCATTTGGAAACTATACGTCATTCCCGCCTTCTTTTGATCTCCAGAGGCAGGGCGCATGAACTTTTTGTAAGTATAGAGTAGACTGGCAAAGCACCGAACAAATGCCGCACGGATTTGATCTGGGTGGAAGGCCACTGAGCATACTAAGCAAATGTGCGATGCACAGCGGCCGTGAACAATAATCTTGCAACCAGAGCACTTATACATGGCATCTTCAGCCTTTTCGTCGCAAATGACACAGACGGATTTGTCGTCCACCTGCTGCAATTGCAAACAGTGGCCTTCTACCAGCGTGCTACCAATGGGATTCCGCGTAGGTTGCTGGAATGCGTGTGGCATGATCGTTGAGGCAGCAATCGTAGATTGAGCGTAAACTGAAGGGGCATATACCGATGTACTCGTATCTGTATTGAGCGTTGTGACAGACAGGTTGTAAGAGTGACCCAAGAATGGAACGCTGGGCCGCCTTGTTATCCCGGGCCGCCGATCGATGGCCATTGATGAACTCCTGCGGGAGGCCGCATCGAAATGAGCCGACCTCTTTTCGCGTAGAGAGGCTTGAAGAGCAAATCCGGAGTCGTTTCGTGAAACCGGAGTTGTAGGCAAGGGAGGGAATTTGCTTGAGGTAGGAGATGCTCTGGGGGAAGGTGGAGTGCTCGCTTTGGACGTAGACCCAGTGGTCGGGCGGTCCTGGCTCCTTGCGAAGGAAACATCATGTCGAGCGTTCTGAAACACGTTGAAAATAGGAGGCGGCGGCGTAACATACGGATCCTGACCGAATGAACCTGAATTTAAATTGACAAATTTTGCAAGCTGAGTTGACACTGCTTTCGGGGAGTAGATGGACGCGATTTCTGCGGGCATCGAGTCGAAGGGGTACGTCTCGATGGCATACGCGGGAGGGCCGGGCCTGACACCAAATCTATAGAGCGGGGCCGCAAGCTGGAGCAGAGACTGTAGCTTTCGACGTTGATGACGAGGTAGAGGAGTGGGTCGTTGAGTGCTTTCGATGACGTCTTGATCAAGGTCCACGAGAACAAAGTCATCAGATGGCAGCTCCAGGTTCTCGTATCGTCGCTCAATGCCAACGATATATGGACATGGCGCTTCAAGGGCTTGTAAGAGACGTGCAGGGAGGACTGGGATAAAAACGCCAGTCCACTGGAAAGGGAAAAGGAGCTCTGTAATTGCTCTGCTCACAAGGTTTAACATGGCTGTATGGGATGAGAGTAGGATGATTCGTGACTCTGCGAGAAGATACTATATAGGCGTCAGAATACACCGGCCCAGCGAAAGTATCATGGAGAACTTACTTCAAAGAGAATGATTATGTTGGAGATCGATAGGGCACGGAAGAGCGGGTAAAGATCCGTCTGCAAAATGTTATGAGGTGAGCTCATTTAAACGCGGGCATATTTGAAAGTACTTACGTTTCGTGAACTCGGCAATTCGTTATCCGCCTCCTTGCGAGCAAACAGACGCAATTCCCGAACCGCAATTTCCACTTGAGTTTTGGACGACAGCGGGCTAAACGCTTCCATGCACAAGTTGACAACGTATCTCTCGAGAGGCTGCCATCGCCCAACTTTGGGAGAAGTAGGAGGAACTCTTAGAATGGCCCCGTCCATCATGGGGATAGTGATAGACCTCAGCCATTCTTTCCAGAATGTTGTCATCGAGGCATCTCGCCCCAGAATCCCATAGGCCCGTGGAATCCAGAAGCCTGTATCACCATCGGTCAGCCCGTCGATTTTCGACGCAGCACCATGGCGGACCGGACGTAGCAAGTCAGCCATCAGCCCAATCTTCTCTTCCACAGCGCTGATCTCGTCCTCAAGCGCATCTCGTGCAGCAGACCCAGACGGGACGGTCGGTAGCTGGGCCAGCAACCTAGAGAGCTTTGCTCGCTCCAGGCCCAGTCGTTCACCAAGACTAGCAGCAAGTTCGCGTTCCTCTTCAGTCATATTATCCCGTCTCCATTCTTCGCACCTTTTCTCAAGTTCATCCGCCGCTCTATGACTCAATGGGATCCAGATGATGACACAAATGCCGTAGAGCTTGGATCCATCACCGCCGGTCATCGCAAAGCCATGCCACGTCGACCGTGGGCGCTGATCCGAAGAGACAATATTGATATCATTGGGAAAAGCGAACATTGGCACATAGTCTGGAAATTTGCCTCTTCGGTGGCCTTCATCGGGTGCTCCTTTTGGAGGGTATCTGTCGAGGAGGACTGGTTCGAATCTACGCTTGAGAGGATGCATGTTCGGCGACATTTCGAGGGGCTGCGGAGTTGGGATCACCGAATTGTAGTTGCTCAGGCGTCGCGATGTTCGTATGGAGGCTACAGCATGCATAGTTAGCGGGACTTGAGGCAATGGATGGTGCTGGAGTGACAGAGGGATACATACCTTGACGGGCGAGCGAAGGCTGCCGTTTCATGCTACTCATATCTCGAAAAGACATGTGCCTCCGCACACTACCAATGCTTGACTTCAGCGGGTTGGGGCTCATATCCTCCGCCACAATTTTCTGTGTCTTGGGCCTAGGTCTCATTGGTTTAGGCGGCACAACAGCCCCAGCAGTAAGACTGAGATCGTTTAGAAAGGAGTCTCTCTCAGCGGCGAACTTCAATAATGCCTTGTCGAAGTCGACGTCGCTGAGGAAGGAAGCTCCGTTGGAAGAGCCCTTGATCGTCATGCTACTCCGATTGCTATGTGACGCATTATTCGAGTCCACCGCCAAAGATTGGAAGGATAGCCTTCTGTCGTCTGTGGGCCTGAACGACAAGCGCTGCGATGAGTTCCGCTTTGAAGGGGGCTGGGACAAGTCTGCCGCCAGGGCATCTTCTTCCTCCTCCGCGTCGGCATCTTCTTCGATTGTGTCTGCGATGGGTATCGCTTGGGAACGAGTGGTGCTGTATTCCTCCCCTAGCTTCAGGAAAATGTCAAGTATCTCCGAACCATCGACACCAGCAATCCAGAAAAAGTCAGCGAGAGGAGCCGAATGCGGGTCGACGGTAGACGCAGGCGCCATGGTTTTTTTTGTGTGCGGTAAGATCGCCTTAAAACAGAAGTGTCCACGCGAAGGACTTAGAAGCGAGCGTTGGCGAATCGATTTCAAAGATGTGAAATCCCCGCACTACAAGCTCATGGCATCGAAGGGACTAGAAAAGGGCCGGATCAAATCATCTGGCGCCGTGTTCGAACTGGTGAAACAGCCGAAGGGTCTTGGGTGGTGGAAGAGAGTGTGATCTCTTATTTTTTTCTGTCTAGTATGGGGCGGGCAGGACGATGGTGGACAGAGAAGACGGGAGGTTCAGATAAGGATTGAGTCTGGCGGCATGGCCCTAATAATATGTCTTAGTAGCTGCAGAAAACGGTGCGTTGCACACCCACTGCCGCATGGTGAGAATGCAGCTGTTAGGGGGTGGCTGACCCGCTGCCTGCTGCGCTTGTTGCAGTAGTTCAGTTGCTAGGTTTTCCGGTGTGTGGTAGCTTGTTGGCCGCCCTTAAAGCTGGTTGGTGGCCCCTCTTTTGTGATGTTCACTTTGCTTGCCGATAATAGTCAGGTACCTGTGATCCTCCAGCTCCTCAACCTGTGGAAAAAAAGGATGCTAACCTAACTATCTGTACATACTGTCTAGGTGCCCAATTGACAGGGCAAGATCCAAGATATATTGCAATATACAAGAGAAAAAGAAAGAAAAAGGCCAGATGTCAAAAGACAGAAGAAAACTTTTTGAGATGTTTGTTAGATTTCAGGTCCAATGCCGCACAGATGTTTCACCAGGTTCCAAACACTTCTGATCGTGCCCGGGGCAATTAATAGGGGTTGATTATAGCCAAGAGCCATTCATTCGCACAAACAAGATGGAAATCCTTAGCGGTAGCCTTGAGTGAATCTCTTGAGAGCACAAAATCCTCAAGGGCCTTCACTTTACTCCACATCACAGGCACAGTCGCAGGGCTGATCACCCATCCTCAATGCTCCGGAGACAGACAGGGTCCTCAGCTCTGCCCCAGAGATCTGCAACTCTACCCTGGAAAAGACACGGAAAAACCTATAATCTCTCACAGGCATACCTGGTTTGACGCTGCCCGTCGTGGCCGATTTCAGAATCTGCGTCTCGATCTGGATATCAGAAGTTGTCTATGTAGATTACGCTCGGGCAACCATCAGCAGCCCTGCAACGCCTCTCAGACACAGAAACGAGCCCTCGATGAAGAGAGGGAGCTTCAGGTTGCTCCCGTTCTTGCCTCTGGGATCCGGGTTCAGCTCCTTCCTAGCAAGGCCCCTGAATTCGCTGTCCTAGGCTTTTCAGAAGGATATCCAAGAACCTGGTCAGCTAACGGAGCTTCCAGAGGTTCCTCTCCAGGTCAGATGAACGAACAGGCTTCCCAAATATGGGTTGTATCTTGCAAGAAAAGCCACAATGTTCTTCCACTGGTCACAACGGTCTCGATTCTGAGAATGAAGGTTCCCGCCTGGGATGATGGTCTCAGTGATGTCCAGAGTGTTCTCTTTGCGAGCACGGTCGACTGGGTCTCGTAGTTGATTCTGATAATAGAAAGCAGGACACCCCGGTGTAGGTGATTGTGCTTCACAAGATTCCATCACGGCCGGGCAAGGCCTGGAAGATCTGTCTTAAATTAATACTGCCTTTCCCGTATCTACATGCATACTCTGGCTAAATTTAACGTAGCGTGACTGTCTTATCTATCCCAAGGAGACTACTATGTTTGCTCGGGATACCTGAGCTGTAAATTTTGTCTGGTTTCAAGTCAAGAACCGGAACCCTCCCAGTAGTAGTTTTTGGCGATTCGTACTGCCGGGCTTAACCATTTATGGAGATGGATGGACCATCCGCGGCCTCTGTCGCGTCGTTGCTCGTGCTCATGGCAAGATCAAAGGCTGCCTGAGGGAGGAACCCGGAGAATGAAAAGCGCGATAGATGATCGCGATGGTCATGGTTCCGATAGGGAAACTCTCACGCCAATGACTGGGCTTTCTGACCCCTGGAAAACGGAGAAGATAAGCCTGTGATCGGGCCCTCCAGGCTTCAGATCCAACAGCGGGCAGGGATGCCGTTCTCGATATCGAGTCAGGGTGGAGACGAAGCTCGACGATCATCCCCTTCATGGATCATGGATCCACGCACTTCAGTGGCCCCGGAGTGTGGCTTCTTCAGATGGTGTGCATCCCAAAAATTTCCCCTGACAAGAAGTTTTGGTTAGTTTGTCCTCTGTACGGAGTACTCCGTACAATTCTGCTTGTCGCATCCATTCTGACCGAATGATATGTCTCTCAAAAATGAAGAAGATACTATTATAACAATGGACTCCCGAAACAAGCAGAAGCTGTTGTGTTTGAAGCAGTTTTTTAAACCAGCGCAAATAGATTTCGAGAACCCGGAAAAGAAAATATCGCTTCCCTTAGGGCGGTCGCCACTTGTTTCAAACCCCTCGGGACACAACTGAGACAAATGCAACCTTTCTTGCAGTTTTTAGACGGCAACCCAAAAGAGCACTATGCAGGTACACAACTGGAGTGCGGGAGCACCGTTCGGCGGGCCCTGCAAACATCCGTCCGGTTGGTTGCTCGCTTGTGCACCGTACGCCCCTTGTTCCTGGACGGCAGATGCGGCCTTACACAACCCCAGATACTAGTACGCGGTTGGACATTTCGAAACATTTCTGGCCCCCATACGATTAGTACTCCATACATGGAAAAAGGGCTCTGGGGATGGCTGTGGGCGAGGGACAGCCAGGGTTCCACGATCCGATTCATTTTTACCCGCCCAAACGTCTGGTTCTTGCGACAGTGTTACTGTAATACTGTTGCCTCTCTCTTGATCAGGATACTTGTTTCTGATAGAGAGGATTTCGTAGGGAGTATCGCGAATAGCGCGATCTCCTGGAACTGGCGTGCCATATCTGTGCTACGAACTATATGGATGAATGAAGGTGCTTGTGTGTCCAGATTCAATTTGATGGCATAAAGAACAGAGGAGCCCCGGGTTTGCCTTCATATTATTAGGAGTGAAATACATGAGTTCGCCCGAGACGGAACGACGGTCAGGAACAAAGCGGGTCAAAGGTTAGACAGACGCAAATCTCTAGATGCCGGGCGTGGGAAAGTATTCCGACCGCCATACGTCGATGACCTGGGGATCTCCCGCGTCAAAGCGCCCATCTCTCTGGAAGGGCTCCGTGCTCTCCGGAAAGACTTCGTAATTCGCCTTCGGGTTTGGCATATCAAGATATGTGCACATTGCTCTAACCTACGCAAGTAGACAATATGAAATGAACTCGAAAGCTTCAAAAACTTTCTGGTGATAATGTGGACACACTTTGGAGAATTACCTGACCGTAACTGCTCCAAGAAGTCTGGCAATACTGAGGAGACAAGGCACTGTCCATGAACTTCCGCTATTCATTGGTATCATTGTAATCGGTTGAGCATGGGTTCCAGAAAAAAAATTAACGGGAATGGTCCCAGAGAGGGTCGAACTCTCGACCTTGGCGTTATTAGCACCACGCTCTAACCAACTGAGCTATGGGACCTGAACTTGGTGTACTGCGAAAGAGAGCATGTTTGGAGAGTCCCAAACTGGAGGGGCAAGTAAGAGGGAGGCAGCCTCTCATTTCCCTGACGAACTTGCACCATCATCACTACTAGCGCTAATATGATATTAACAGCACATGATGCTAAAACTCAGATTGATTAGACATTAACAGTCTTGACATTCAGTATCAACCCAGGGTTATCCTGCTGTAAATCTGGGACTGCATCACCTTTCTTTAACATGGTGTTGAGTTGACCAAACCAAGTTCAATGGCTGCTGGAACCCAGGTCAACTTGGAGTCTTGCCGCAGACACATCTCAGGCGGGGTACATGAAAACGGCACTAAGAATAAAGACCTGTCCCAAGTGCATCATAGCGATCGGCCTCTAAGCATGTCCCCCCGAGGTTTTCATCCAGCTCATGTCATCAATTTCTGGGACATTTCCCAGCTGTTCATCAGTGCACACGACATTGACCCAACCCACATCAAGGCCATAATCAATTACTCCTCGTCACCTTGGATAAGCAGGAAATGCCGCGTGGTTGTGTCACTATGAAATTTTGCTTCATTTTCAGCGGGTGGCGCACGGCTGCCCTGTCCGTCTAGCATCCATCAGCCGCCCAAACATGAAAGCAATCGCGGAACCGTTCTCTTGTTGCGCTGCTGAGTGTAGCTGCATCTGAAACAAAAGTCTACTCGAGACCCTCTATCAATCCAGGGGCGTTGCGCGCCATTGGCCTGCTCGACTGCTCATTGATGACCTATTGAAATCGAGCCCAGGAGTCATCATCAATGTACCCAGCCTTATTAATCATGATTGAAAACACATAATTGATCGAGCACGGATTCTGAGGGGCTTCTAGAGAAGAGGGAATCTTTTTTTTGACAGCTGTGAAATCGAAATTGCGGCCGAGCTGTGCCGTGCTGGAAAGAGGCCGGTTTCTGCTCCTTGTGTGTAAGTTTGAACATTGAGCAAGCAGTGATGTTCTGGATGGAAGGTGTCTAGAACGGTAGCTATACTAAAGCTGAGATGGAGGATGGTGTTGCCATCTCACATCACACCGAGTTCACGAGATGCGAGAACAAGATGCGTTGAGAGCCAGAATTACCAGCTGCATGTGTCTAATGAAAGTAATATTCTATTATTGTGTTAATACATGGTTCAAAAAGGACTCCCAGAGTTCTGAAATTTCGCACGAACTACCTGATCTAGCACTTCAATGAATGTCTCGACCTCCTCCATTGTATTGTAATGTGCCGGGCTCACCCGCAGCACACCTTCGTCTCCCAGCCTTAAAATGTCGTGCACGGGCCGGAAGGAATAGCACGTACCAGCCGCAATCCGGCAATTGGACGTGTTGTGGATCTCGGAGGCAATTGTTTTTGACGGCACGCCATTGACTGTGAAGCTGATTAAGGGGACCCGGACATTAGAGTCCAACGTCCGTTCCCCGTAGACTGTGTATATGTCGGGGTGAGCGTTGAGATAGTCCAGCAGCGGCCGCGAAATATGGTCCTCAAAAGCGATAATCTTATCCCAACCAACCTGGTTGATATACCGCACGATCGGGATCAACGAGTCCTCAAGCTCAAAACAGTTATTGCCGAGGTGGAACTTGACGTCGAGCGACGTAGAGGTGAAAGGATAATGATGCAAGCTACTGAGATAGCGTTGTTGGATACTGCGACGGGCGTAAATCTGCGCAAGATGCGGACCAAAAACCTTGTACCAGCTAAAGACGTAGAAGTCGACGTCCAACGCTTTCACATCAATGGGACGATGAGGAGCCCATGCCACACCGTCCACACAGAGCATCGCACCAGGGATCGTATGCACCAAATCTGCAATCTCACGGATGTTGTGGATCGAGCCAAAAATGTTAGACACATGCCCGCATGTGACCAGTCGCGTTTTTGGCGAGAGAAGGGGTCTCAGCGTTTCGACACTCAATTTCGCATTTGTGTTGCCCACACCGCCGGCCGGCATCCACCATTTGATCGTGATTCCCAAACTATTCGCCAACGCAACCCAGGGCGTAATATTGCCTTCGTGGCAGAGCATGGATACAATTATCTCGGAGTTTGAATTGAGTAACGGGCGGAGGGAATCGGACAAGGTGCGCAACAGGCTCGTGGTCGAAGGACCAAATGCTGGGATGTTGTTAGCAAAGCGACTCAGATATAGCTCCGAGTCCGTAGCAACCCAGACAGTCGCTGCTCGAGCGGAAGGTCAAAAAGGCATACCGATCTCATCAGGGTCCGCGTTCATGAACGCGGCCAATTCTCTGTATCTCGCTGCACGACCTGCGCGATCGTGATCACTCTTGATGTCTCCCCCATGCAAATCGAGCTGGGTTGTGGACATGGACCGGATGACGCTGTTGTTGGACGTCAATAGAGACACCCATGACCATTCAGGCCGGTATCTACTTACGATTCGATTACCCCCTTATGTACCAAACTACCGCCGGCATTGTTCAATGCCATGGTCTTGCCCTCCAGCCCCGGAAAATTCTCTCGGATCGCCTCTATATCATAGCCCTCGAGAACACCATTGGCGTGGCCGTTAAGGTGCCCATTGGGGTGAAGCATCGGATCGCCATTGAGACGACGATTGAAATAACGACTCGACTTGCTTTTGAGAACACGACCCGAGAATCCATTTGAGATATCGCCAGGTAAGCCGGCGTGAGTGGTGGGCGGAGTCATGAGGTGGGATTTACCATTGGGAGAACCGTTGAAATGACCGAACGGGTCACCATTTGAGACGCCGTTAGATGGCGCATGGTCAATAGTGCTCGCGGGCATAGTGGCATCGGCTGAGTATATAACTGGAAATGGGTATAAGATCAAGAATCCGGTCTACTATATTTGCTCTAGTCAAACTTGAGCTCACGACTCAAGAGCTGCTGCAAACGGGGGGCCGATTGATAGCAATAAATATGCTTCCAAACCCAAGGTTTGCTCTGCATTGTGAGATTGTCTGTTGCCCTCTGCCGTAATGAAATGATGAGGCAAATGGCACGGACAGTGTTTCAAAGCTGAGGGTGCGAGAGGATCACCGTGTGCGCTGCTACTCCACCAGGGTGCAACTTTCTCGAAGGTCTGAAGGTGGATCAGCAGGGATATGAGCGTGGTCAGTAGGGAAGGAACCCTAATTCAATAGGGCGAATCCCCTGCAGGAAGCAGGGGATCGGCGATGGCGATAATCATTCTCGAGATTGCGAGGCCAGGGCGTGATGTAACAAGCACCCTAAAACAGGGAGGCCAAGGGCGATGCGACTCAAGGTGCATCAGTAGGTTGCGTTGCCTACGGTCAGTGCGTTGAGTTCGTTGATTCCATTTCGTAACTCGCTGGCACAAGTTCGAAGCAAACAGGAATGCTGGGTGAGATGCAAAGAGGATCAACAGGGACCCTGCAGGGATCGTAAACGGTCATCGCAAGGTAGAACATTACTCAGCACCTGGGCCGAGATGGTTTTGATAGCCGTAGGATGATGTTTCGGAACCCCGGATTGCGCCGAGGTGACATTTGTGATCGGGGCAGGGATGTTGACCGGGCCGATCCTGGCTACCATCTCGCAGCGAGCAACTGGCAGATTAATATGACGTTTCATAATATGGGTGGTTCTGTTTCGCGAAAGTAGTGGCCTGGAGCCATCGTTCCCAGTCTGGAGGTGGAACTTGCTAATTTCCATAGGCCCTGGCATGCATCCAAGGTCCCATAACTCAGTTGGTTAGAGTGTGGTGCTAATAACGCCAAAGTCGAGAGTTCGACCCTCTCTGGGACCATTTCTACTTATCTCTGCTCCCTTTTTTTGTTTGAAAAAGGGTGTCTTGTTGGATTGTGCGAGAGCGTTCACAATCAGTTGTTGTCAACGCTGCTGTGTGGCTTATCATCAATTTTTTGCCGACATCGCTCAATTCAAGGTGCCGAAAGTCCTCAACAGCAAGTTCGGCTAAGCAGCCTATTATTCCGTATCAAATGTGATGGCGTCCAGCAGGAAATTTCACTTGGAAAGTTCTTACTTCCAGCTATTTTGTGACTGGCGAATGGGATTCCCAGACTAAAAGTTAACAGGGCTAGACCAACTCCTCTGAGCGCTTTCTTCCTTGGTAGGCTAATCATTGGGCCGTTATCCTCTTGAACTGATACTTATGATGGGCAAACCAAAGCCCGCCGGAGAGTTATCGTTGGTTCGGGGAATAGAGCGTATCTTGGGCTCGTAGAGTTGTGGTACTCGTTCCCCAGCCTTCGGATAATGGTTAAGATATCAGAGTATGTATCAATACATATGTTGCGCCTCTCTCCTGTGGATCAGGTATTTAGTTCAAATAGTCAGTAGCCACAGTAAAAGCAAGGCATTAAATTAGAGTGGTTCCGCCTCGAGTCCATCCTCCCGCCCCCTTGTGACTCCGTAAAAGTCCCTAGCTTGCCCTAACCATAGCCTATGTACACATGCCTTCGTGTCCAACATGTATGAATCTGCATCCGCCGCATGGAGCTGGCTGTTGTTGTTGTCTCGCATAGAAAGAGCGACCAGCGTGTAATGAAACAAACTGTAGAAGATCGGGCAGTGGCAATGGAAACAACATTCTGCCTCCCTTCTAAGGAGTGCCACAGTGTTCTTTAGAAAGATTTCCTTCTGTGCTGCTTTTGCCTGATGTTTCTCTTGGTCCAGGTTCGAGCTGGCAAAGATATCGAGGGCAAGCCAAGGAGAAATTCTTCCCATCCATTTATAGTCATGGCGAAGAAAATTGCCAACAACATCAATAGGCGAAGTGTTCTTAGGAGAAAGAAAACTCAGGCATAAGTGCCAGGCGCTTTGTTCCCTTGGTTTGCGTTCTAAATATGGGAGAAGAAAGAACATCTTATTCGAATAAGATTGTTTTCATGTAGGTTCCAAACTTCCTTTCATTCTGGCACACTGTGGATGTCCATCTTTCAATTGCTCTTTTTTTTCTGACTTGTTGGGAATTGCCTGGATTTGACTTCATATTGCGTCCTCAATTAGTGATAGGATTCAAAGTACCTAGCTTCAATTGTGTGCTAGAGTTGATGAGATCATTCAGTTTCCATTGCCTGGATGTTAGGAGCATGGGCTCTGTTCGGACACTGACAGGATGAAGAGGGTATGAGGCTGTGGATCTTCATCTTCAAGTGCGAACAAAAGAACACTGACAAAAAAGAAAGGACCGCCCCGGCAGGCTTTTGATTAGCGCGATGGCTCCCAGACTTGAGACTCCGAAAATGATGTTGGGCATTCGGGACCACCGGAATGAAGATACCAGGGCGCCGAAGGTTGGCCATGGCCCACAACTTCTCCAGGCTGGAAAAGGGGGTTGCGCTGTCATTCTGAATCCCTGTCATAGCAAGGATTATGATTGACCTACTTTACCAAGGTAAATGCGGCGCCTGTGGGATGAAATGGGGAAACAGGGTTGAAACTAAATTTGATACAAGATCTCGCGAGCCTTAAGAAGACCTTGCGCAGGAAAGTAGATCTCTGAGGCCCAGAGCTTTGCTTTGTATGTTAGTGATAACAAATGTAGAGGATAGTGTTTAGGTTGGCTCCCATTCAGTTTTCTGACATCTGGACCACACATACAGTTATGTAGGAATTCTCCAGACACGGGACACAATATGTTGACTTGCCATTCATGATCCCCGTTTGAGGGTGAACCCCTTCTGTACGAATAAGTACGTAGCAGCAGAATTTGCCATCCCTGGAGTAAAAAACTTGGTATCATCTGAATTGACAGGCTCGACTTCATCCTTTCCCCTGCCCTATTTTCCCCTTCGATTGCGATGAGATTTCGACTACTCTCCAATATGAGGTAGTATGGACTCTTGGGCAATGCGAAATCAAGACGCAGTCTTCCGGTTGAAAATACGCTAGATCTGATATTGTAGGGAATTGCTCCGGTCAGCCGGAGTTCTATCACCGCTTTTTTGTCATTAGGTTGCCAGTGGTTAGGAATCCTCGATCTCCCAACGCACTTCGCCATTCAAGCGATAATTGGCCAAGAGTTGTTCGTCCCTCCCGGCTCATATATTTCTGGAGGTTTTCTAGACCATCGTGCTGACCATGCTCTTGTTCAACCAAAAATGCTATCTGGAGTACGTCTCGCGGGCTCAATGTCGGCATCTGACCATCAGAAGGCTCAAAATCCCAGTTGAGGGATCGGGATTTGAATGGCGGCTTTGGATTCAATGAGATGGCCTGGGTTTCATAAAATCAGTTGCCAGAAGTTCTGGGATTTAAACGGGTTATCAAAACACGAACCCCGAGAGTGATTATGCCGTCACCGACATTTTCAAGTTGTGCCTCTAGTGCAAATCTGTATAGTTTTGTTTTACCATATGGCCCCAAGGATCGGTTATCTACCTCGAGGGGCGGTAACTCCGTAGCTTTGGTACGGACATTTAAGCATGGCTGGGCGATGAACTGATATAGCTTTCGAAATGTACGAACCCTGCCTCCTGATGCCTGAACGCTTCCATGGTTGTCGAAGTTTTGGGTTGTCATTGTCTCCGTATAGCTGACACTGACAGCAAGAACATGGTTGCCTTCCTCTTTGAGGTCGAAACCAATGATTTTCTGAATCGATTCGACCTGAGTTAATCCTCCAGGTTTGGATTCGTAGTCGTCGGCTGGCGGATAGAGCTCAAGGGGCACAATTTGAGACGGCGTTTGCATTTCTGCAATTATACGTATTGAGCTAACAACGCGGGAGGTTCCCTCGCCCAGGAGCTCATTGTTGGCAGACAATGAGCATGAGAAAGTTTCGCCAACATATGCTGAACCAAATGCTGGAGGGAGCGCAAGCTTTTCAGGCAGAATCAGCTTTTGTTGTGCACTATATGTCTAGGTCCGATTCGGCTCACATTAGGACCCAAAATGAACTGCTTATCGGCTGTGTGCGAGGGATAGCTCAACGAGGGCTGCACGGGAACGTTGGCAAACTCCTCGGGGAGAGGATATTGGTAGGATAGAGATGGCCGGGAGAGCCTAACCACATAGTTAGCCACCAATCGCGATTTAAAAGACAGGTCCAGGATAAGCACCGCAGGACTGGGACTTCATCAGCGAAAAGTTGATTGTGGAGCGGTGGGAACCCCTACCTTTGAGGGAAACAGAATGGGGTTCTTTTGGCCCTTCTGCTGCTGACAAAGCCCTTGAACGAGCCATGGACGGTATCTTCAGTGAGTTTGATTGGGAATTTGTCCGCCCAAGGAGTCAAAGCCACAGCTGCTATCATGCATTGATTCAGTCAAACTCGCTCCACGAACCCGCATGCCAGGTGGGCGTCACGTGCTCGCGCGTCGCTGATTGCTTGGCAGTTCCAGCTCTCGAGCTCTTGAACTCTCAAGCTATCATCACTTTGCATGAGCAACGGTTCTCAGTTCTTGAACCTGCAATCAGTTCAATCCCTTCTTCTCCTCGGCTTACCCATGAAGTAATGCCATAGCTATTGTTCATCTTTTCGGGCACAGCATAAGCCTTTTTCGATTGGACCTTTTCCCCCGAGTTTCACCCCCTATTGCCCCTGGAGAAACTCGGGAATAGCCACCTTTACCAGCACTCTCTCTCTTACCACATTAAGATCATTCTCCGACGAAGACATCCTCCATGGTGTCGGGAGAAATTGGTAATTACCTTTGCCCATTCTAGTTGAGCCTACGTGGAAGCTGAGATGAGCGATAGGGACAAGGGGCGCTTCTGCCACGAAAAGAAAGCGAGATGGACAACCAGATTCCTCAGCCTCTGCTTCTACCTCAAAGAGGACAAAAAGAGCTCATAGTACCGACCTGGGCGAGTCTTCTGCCAACCCTCCTGTCACCGTGACCGGCCAGCAAGGGACGCCAACCTCCGACAACTCATTTAAGATCAAACACGAAGAAAAAAGGCTCCGCTCGTTCAGGAAGAACCCTCCCAAAAGCTATCTCGCGAGACTTGATAGAGCAAATACCCAGAAGTATGATTTCCAGAACCTGTACCTGAGAGCTTTCTTCCACGGCAAGGTTGCTAACTTAACCGTGTAGAATGTTTGTGATTAATAGGACTCGGAAGAGAACCAGCAGACGTGGCTTACAAGAACTGGTCCATCTCGTCGGCTCAACTGGAAACATTTATAAAGTTCGGATTGAGAAACAGCCCCGATGCACTTGCCCAGATGCAGAGAACGGCAACCAGTGCAAACATATTATCTATGTATGTTCCTCCTCTAACATTCTTCGCCAAAACGATTTTTTTTCCTTTCCGATTTTATTTTAGAGAAATACGTATCTGATGATAGTTGATGGCGCAGGTCCTCTCTCACGTCCTTAAAGCCCCAAGTCATCTCTGCTACCAACTCGCCTTTCTTTCTTCGGTGTGTAGAGTTGTCTAAGACTCAAAAACAGTAAATCACAGAAGAAGGTTTATTGACTGTTGTCGCAGGAGCTTCGTGAGATGTTCAAGAACTCTCCGCTCAACCCTTCAGACAGCGCTTCTACGGACGGCCCAGGAAGGCGAAAACCTATCGAAGGGGATTGTCCGGTATGCTACACGAAATTCAATCTCAAAAAGGACCAAATCGTTTGGTGCAAGGCTGCGTGCGGGAACAATGTTCATAGGGTGTGCTTCCAGCAGTGGGCGGCGCAGCGGGGCCTAAAGAAGGCTACCTGTATCTATTGGTCAGTTGGACCCTCGCCATTTTCCATGGAGCGCGAACGTTTGCCGGCGATGCTGACTGAAGTAATTACTAGCCGAGCAATTTGGGACTACGCTGAAGATAGTGATATGCAGGCCCTTTCGGTTGGCGCCAAAATCACTGGGGATGGCTATCTTAATGTGGGATTGGCGTTGGGATTGCCAACTGAACGAGGTAGGCATACTTCTCTCTATATTCCGTCACCCCTTTCTTTCGTCTTCTTCCATTTTTTCCTGTTTGGCAGTTGTGTGTGTGAAGATAGCTCGGGACTAACTTGCGTATGTTCAGATTATTCAATATACTACCGCCCCTGGGTGCTCCGGCGATTCTATCCCTATCATTAGGCTAAATGGTCGGCTTGGAGCCCAAGTTGTTTACTCTAATTGGAAGTCTTGCCTACGACACAGCAGCATAACAATGGGTTAGCCTTGGTTAAAGTGTCGATTCCGTTTCAGATAGCCAGGTACACTTGGAAAGTGGGATTGGTGAGCGAAGCGCCGCGGCATTATAAGGATGGCGATACCGTGGGGAACCGCAGGTTTCTACTGACTTTCTTTTGGACCGGCCAGCGCATTTTTTTATTGATGGTTTTTGGTACCTCGTATAGATACCCAGTGTTCTCCTCTTGCACCAGTCTTATCAAGGTTGTTTATCTTAGAAATACAATCTTTAATAATTCGCACTTTGTTAGCTACTATAACTGCCTCCGAACCTATCATAAAATTTGAAGGAAGTTGCATGGAAGTGATTAGAGTGATATCTTTAAAGAATTTCCAGAGCCACATGAGACGCTTGCTCAAAAAAATGAAAAAATCATGCGCAAAGCTACAGTACACGTCGCATAATCCAAAAGCGACTCTCAAATCGCCTTTTGGTTTTCATTTCAACCATGATCACTTAGCACCGTCTTCCCATCCTTTACCACCGTAGAACTCACGCCTTCCTCGCCAGTCATCCACGAGGGCATCCTTGTAGCGTCGATGACGCCCAATTCGGCAAGCTGGCGAAGACCGGAGAAGACGTCGGAACCGGAGAAAGTCAGCGTCATAGTAGGAGTATCTCCGGTGCCAGCGGGGCTTTGGGATCGGGAAGACGGCGGGATGGGATCGTGCAGATGGACCTGGAATTTTTCGATTGCAGGATTCGTGGAAATGGCAGTGGTCAATGATGATGATGATGGCGGGGAAGACGACGACGATGTCGTAGGAGATGCTGTGGAGGAGTCGACCAAAGGCTGGCGGGAGGAACTTGTTGTTCCGAAGCGAGATAGGACAATTTTCTGGCGTTTTCTCTTGGTTAGGGGATCGGATGGGTCTGGATCGGACGGGGAGGCTCGCTTTGTTGAAGTTGAGATGTTTTCTTTGTGGGTTTCCGGAGTATTATTACTGGCGGCGTGTTCCACGGGGACCGAGCTCGGAAGTCTCGGGTCAAGCGGGCCTTGTTCGACAACGGCATCTGCGAATATGGTAAAGGCACCGTTGGCGGAGTTAGTCCTCCAGGGGCCGCGGAGGGTGAGGAGGGTGACTAGGCTTTTAGTGGTGAGGGAGGATGATTTGAGGGAATAGCGCTGCTGGGGGCGGGAGAGCGCTTTGGGAATGGCGTCCATGACGATTCGTCGGAGTGTCCTAATGTCGGTCGTGACGGCGGGGTGCGCAGCGGGAGAAGGGATCTTCGGGCGGGGAGCGGGTATGGAGAATAGCGACGAGTATATGAAGGGAGAACTGTCCGGAAACGCGAGATAGATCACCCTCGAGGCGTCCGTAAAGGCATGGGGCGACTGTTTAGGGTATTGATAGGGAGAATCGACGATGAAGATGCGAACAAAGGTGAGAGGGAGAGAGGTGGAGCGGGATATATAGTAGTGGGCCTTGACGAGCGGCGATATTTCGCTTTGGATGGATTTTAAGAATGTGGCTCCGTGGAAACGCGGCAGCGATGTCAAGCTGTCGCCAGTAGCGTTGGTCTTAGGCCCGGCTTTGCTTTTGTCTACCACGCGTGCGACAAGCTGGAGGGCGGACCATCGGTGGGCGGCGGCAGGGTGATCCTCGATGTAGCGAATGTCAGCCATGGCCAGCTGACGAAGCGACAGGCCATGCCTCCAATCGCCTTCCAGTATGCGATCGACTATTTCCCGCTTGCCTCCCTTGCGGTCCTGCAGGTCTTTATATATCTCTCTGAGTTCGTCAACAGAGTCGGCGGGCTCATACGGGTTGGCGTCGTAGTCGGCATCGTCTCGTTCGGAATTCCGTTGTTGATCTGCATCGCTGACGAGATACGGACGGCAGGCCTGGAGGTGCTTGTCATCGAGCCATTGCAGGACGAGGGCGATGAGGGAGGGCCTGGAGAGCCTCCCGAGCGATTTGAGGAGTGGAGAGGTGTTTGCGGGGATACGAAAGGAGTCGGGAAGGCTGGCTGCAGAGGGGGCGAGGATGGAGGAGCGACGCGCCATGTAGTAAGAGCCGCTAGGCGAGTAGATTAGGTTGACCTGGTTGCCATTGACTCGACTTTGCGACGTGCTTGAAGCTCAAACTCGATTCACTGGTGTTGCTTTTCACTGTTCAGGCGAGACAACACGCGAGGGAGAGAAAGAGAAGACGCAAACATAACAAAGGCTGCAAACAGACCAACCGGGACAAACCAGGCAAACACGTCAGTCACCTGACCGTCGCGGGACAAAAGCCAGAATTGATCATCGCGGACGACAAGGATGGCGGATGATAACGATGGTGATGGTGATCGCGGGGAAAAGACGCTGAGAGTCGGAAATATTTCTCCTGTCTGTAGGGCTGCACACCGACAGCCACCATCCCCCAGTCATTATTCAGTTCAACAACTAACTCTTTGTCTACTCCGTCCGAAAGCAAAAGACTGAAGAATTGAATTAATAATGCTGCCGTGGCTTATTAATAATCGTCCCGAGGTTTTCTCGTCTCATTCCGGTTTCGGCGACTCATAGCAGAAGTGAAAAGAGAGAGAGACACACTCAGGCCATCACGGAGGGAGTGCATGGTTGGCGATTCTGATTCTGATTCTGAAGCTGGGATGCTGCTGGGTTGAAGAGCTCTTCAGTGCCAGAAGATACTCTCCCTCCACATAGCCTGAACAGCAGAAGAGCCAGGCGGGCAGCTAAACTGCGAGACTCTTTGTTGAGTTAGTCATCACGGCTTATCAGGGAAATGAGGGGATTTGGTTCCATGAATTTTGCCGCACGCTGAACTCTTGAGCCAACAATCCAACACTCAATCTTCTCTTTCTGCTCGACTTCTCTTCAATCTCACCGTCACTTCGTCCTCGTTGGATCTGGACGTCTTCCTGACCATTTTTCAGTCGCTCTTGTGTGACATCTTGCAATCCTTGCCCCCCCACACATCTTCTCTCTCGCGCTCGCTCGTCGCAGTTCCCCCTCGCTCCGGCTTCAGCCGCTGACAAAAAGACAACTCCCCCAGTCACTTCACCCTCCCCTCAAATCTCCATCACTTGCCTTCCAGCTCACTTTGGTGGCATCAATTCTCTTCTCTCCAAGTGAGGTTCGACTCTCCTGGGGTCGGACTCCTATCCAATCTCTTTGGCCATGTCCGGCTTCAATGGCCGTCGCGCCCCCAATTTCTCGCAGTACCTGAGTGACCTGAACACCGTTCCCTCGCCCTACGACCAGTCCTTGCAGCAGGACCAGGACCTGTTTGATGTCGACGCCGAATTGGCCCTGTTCACCAATGCTGAGTTTCTCGACTTTGACACTTCCGCAACCAACGACCTGTCGAGCCGCGTGCCCGTCTCGCTTCCACAGGAGCCCGTTGCCCAACCAGAGCCTGCCTCTGATGAGGATGTCAAGTACTTGGATATGCTGAATGGTATGTCCCTCATAAGCTTGTCGGCATAATCCTGCATTTGCATTGCAATCTGGGAGCGCCCCTTTGTTCTGCGATTTCCCCAATTCTATAATATCAGCTTGCTTTGATATCATGGCTTGGTTTAGAGCCAGTAGACTGCCTCACCTCAGATGCTTCTGCTGTAATCAATCCTTCTTTCTAGCCTCTAAAACAGGCTCTGCTTTTTGCTTCTTTTCTGCCTGCTGGTCTCTCTTTCCGTCCCATCTTTCTTCACATTTCCACGTGATATCAAATACTGTCCATTTTTGTGCACACAAATCTCCACGTGACTGGTGTGCAAAATATTAGCAGCTGCACACTCTTCCAGGCAGTTTCCCTGCCAAGTTTGTTTATCTCTCACTTTTCTCGCGGTTTCTGTGCCCATATCTTGCTAGCTTTGTCTGTTCCTGAGGTTCTCTAAGCTTGACCGCTGACCCTCTGAGGAAGCAGACTTCAATATCCCAAACTATCAATACTACCCAGCACCAATGGCTCCAGTGCAACCCCCTACCTACTCTGTCCCTCCACAGCAACCGGCAACCAATGGAGCCAATACCACAAACGCGCCTCAGCCTGTGGTCAGTCAACCCGCCCCGCAGCAGGCCCAGCCTAAACCTCAACCCACCACCACTACTGCGGGAACCAAGAGAAAGCAAGACGCGTCTACCCTCGACGAAGCGGCCCGTTTAGCCCAAGAAGAAGACAAGAGACGACGCAACACAGCTGCCAGCGCCCGATTCCGCATTAAGAAGAAAGAACGCGAGAAGAACCTCGAACGCACCGTCAAGGACGTCACCGCCAAGAACGCTGCTTTGGAGGCACGCGTCAGTCAACTCGAGATGGAGAACCGGTGGCTCAAGAACCTCATTACCGAGAAGAACGGCTCGATGCTCTCGGACGTCGATATTTCTGGCATGTTTACCAAGTTCCGCGAGGCCAACGAAGGGCTGGCTGCCACCCAACAGCAGCAGGATGGCCAAGGGGTGAAAGCTGAAGCCGGCGAGACGGAATCGAGATGAATGGATCTTATTCCTCTCCCTACCTACCCTTAACGGCTACACTCACGAATCGACGACTCTTTCTCCCTTATTTAATATTACAAAAACGATTGCCATCTCCTTACCGAAATCCCTTGCCTTATCCCTCTCCCGTACTTTGGAATGCCTAGTGGGATATCTATCGGATCTCAATACCTGGGGTCCTTTGGACTTAGCAAATGTCTTTAGCTTTGGCAGGATTAGGAAGTATGGCACTTTTTCATAAGGATTTCTCTTTTACACCATTGTATTTAATCCGCCTCCTTATGATTCATGCATAAAAACATCCACTTATGTCTGCTTCTTCACTTCTCTTACTTACATCCTGTGGCCAAAGCAGTATGTTCAAGGGGAAAACAGCACAAAATTCAAGCCCATTTGAGTTCTGGTTCTTTTTTTTTTTTTGTTTTTAGCCTTAGGTGGAGGATAGTTCTGTCTGCGCTTTGCCTTTTTCAGTTGTGAATATTTTGCGTCCTTTTGAGTTGTCCATATCCTCCACCTTTCATTCCCGTCTTTGATGTCCCTAGCATTACGACCGAACTGAAGCCATAGAGGTATGATGAATTTCAATCCATCCAAGCAGGGCCTAGATGATGGTTCTTTTTCTAGATGTTAAGCATTTCTTCATACATATCTAAGGCAATGCATCATACCGCTTCAAACAAACCATGGAACCATATAAATAAACATTCTTAGGAACTACATAGGCTTATATCCGTCCTTTGTAGTCCTCAGTTATATCAATACTCATGAAAACCTCAGGCCGCGAGTGGGATCCCATTTCCCAGGAATGTGCCGCCGCTGCTCATCCGCCGCGGGGTCACCATTGCCAGCAGCCGCGGCCGAGTTGGCAGGGAACCCGGCCCCAGAAATCCGCGACGCCATGTTCATCTGCGTAGGGGTGCCGAATCTGATTCCCATTTCGGGCGACCACATCCCCGCCATCGCGCTGGAGGGGAGGTTCGGGAACGCCGGCGATGTGCCTGTCCCTGCGGGCGCTGGCGTCTGCGGCGGAGGGAATGTAGGTATTGGTGCTCCTTGGGCGAGTGCGCGTGCGTGCTGCGGGGTGGAGGTGTTCTCTTGCTGCGCGATGCGGAAGGGAGAAGGGTTTGCGACTGGCGCCAGTGCTGGTGCTGGCGCTGGTTGTTGGAACTGAATTGGTGCGGAAGGCTGGGAGATGTTCAAAGAGGCCATGGCGGTGGTGTTGGTGATGTCGCTGTGGCTCAGCTGGTTAGCATGGAGGACACATGTCAGCAGAAATGAAAAGTAACGCTTACGTCTCCATCTGGCTTGCTTCCATCCGCCTTTGCTGGACAAACTTCTTACAATCCTCCCTGAATCGACTGACTAGTTTTGCCAAATCATTGTAGAATTTCCTTCCAACTTCGATGTTGGATATAATCTCCTTGTACTTGAGATATCCATTTTCCAAATCTTGCAGCGCCTTCTCACGTTCTTTCGTTGACGAGTCGCCCTTTCTAGCCGCTGTAAATGCTTTATTGGCTTCCCGAAGTTGCTCCTCGATCTGGGTCTGGTTCTTTTGTTCTTCGGTGAGCATGTCGCGATCACTATCGTACAGTCGCAGATGCTCATCAAAGAGATCTTCAAATTGCCCCGGCTCAATAGTCTGCATC
This sequence comes from Chrysosporium queenslandicum, assembly GCA_001430955.1. Lineage (NCBI taxonomy): Eukaryota > Fungi > Ascomycota > Eurotiomycetes > Onygenales > Onygenaceae > Chrysosporium > Chrysosporium queenslandicum. The sequence goes on along the minus strand of LJPI01000181.1, from coordinate 28,629 downwards.
GGATATTCTCGTTCGAGACGGCCAGTTTCTTTAACGAGCGCCGAATCTATGGACAACGTTAGCACGCTCCGATGGATGACGACTTTGCATACGATGCCAACTTACGGATATTATCCACCTTGGCTTTCTCTCTCAAGGCCTCAATCTTGCGCTTGCGTCGATTCTCCAACCTCGTCACCTCATTCAACGAACCTCTTAACCGGCTCGATTCTCGTTCCACCTGCGGCGTAATCGTAGCTCTCCTACTACTTGGAACATACGCCTCCAAGTCCCTATTTGTTCCTGCTAATACACGTATAACACGCTCCGACTCCTGTAACTTCTTGTGGACCAAATTATCACTATTGTTTGCAGAAGCCAAGTAGCCATCGATCTCGCGGACACTGCTCCACAGCTTCTCCGCTGCGCTTTCTGAGGGAGGTCTTGTCCACCGATCGGTACCATATTTTGCCCGTGCCCTATCATCCTCTTCCTTTTCTGCCGTTAGTAGTTCAACCCCTTCTGTATAGATAGCCTTGTCGTTAGCCTTAAGCTTGGAGGTATCGTCTAAAGATCGGTGAAGGCGGTTCAAGCCATCTTGCTGTCTGATCTCTTCCGCATGGGATACTAGAGAAGGTGGCAAACCAAGCGGTTTCTCGAGCGCTTGCAGAGACCCGGGAAGGTTCAATGACTGAAGAAGATCTCGAAGTCTCATCGTCATTGACTCTAGCTCTCCAATTGTTTGAGTAACAAGTCGATCTCGACGGTCGGCATATATGCTAGCAGCAATATGCACTGCATATGGCACCAACTTAGAAAACAACGGCCGACCAAGAGGAGCTCCTTCGCCGATCATAGATAGGGCTTCTATGACTTCACTCGGTGCCTTCGGAGCAACCATTGAAGCACGATCAAGGAGTTTCAGCTCTGATTTTGGAGGTACGGGGTTCAAGTATATCATGTCGTTGTCCCGTTCTGCCCGCTTCAAATCTTCGCTCACTCGGGCTTTCAATGCGTTCAAGTCACCAAGAACGACTTTATTAATCCACTTTGACTCTCTCAGTGCTTCATTAGCACATGTGAGACTATCCCGCAGCCGAGCAACTTCCTCTCCATATTTTCTCTTTTCTAGACAATCCAGGGCTTGGCGATATTGGGCAGCAGCAGCAAAATGATGATGCTTAGCCGTTATATGATGGATCCATTCGGTACTTATGGCGTTTGATTTCACAGCAAAGTCACCGGAGTTTGCATAAAAGTCCGATACTTTAGCAGCAAGTCGTGCTATGGATGCATCTTTGAGGCCATCCTTTACCGCTTTTTGCCAGAAACATTCCTGGGCCTGTGCAAGCATCAATTCCTCTAGACTCCGCAATGTCATCTCATCCATGTCCTCCGGCGGCGAGCTTCGAAGGTCCGGTAGAATATCTTTCCGTAAATGCGAGATCACGCCGGCAGACTGACAGAAATACTTGCAAGCCGCTTTGAGATTATCCGGGTCCGACATGTTCAACGAAACCGCAAGCTGACAGTAAAGTGCGGCGAGGTTGAAGAGAATGTTGGCGAGTTCATATCGTATATTATTCTGTGACACTGCCGAATGCGTAGATGCAAAGTCAGTTCTTGCAAGATCCTTATATCAACCGGACGGAGGTTCCAACCTGGCCGTGAAGTATTGAACCCAAATGCAGGATACCATGAAAAGTCCGCGCCGACCTACAGCATATCCCAAATCCATATCAGCGTTCGTGCGTCTCACAGTCGAGTTTCGACCACCCGGGGTCAAGGGAGATGGAGCTTTCGAAGCCATCCCCATTCCTGTCCCTTCAGAATAACCCACTCACGTCAATTGGAAATTTTCCTCCGATCCACTTCAGCTGCGCCGCGTACGTGACCAGTCTAGGTATCCCGCTAACGTGTGGTTCCTGCACATGTATGGCCTCAGTTCGCAGACGGCTAATGACCAACAGGTCCTCCGAAAACATATCCGGGTGCTGGTCATATTTGGAGGATATGTACTGCGCCAGAGCATCTGAGAGCGAAACGGGATGGGACCGTCGAAACGGAATTTTGAGTATGTTTCTATGATATTCATTGCATTAGCTCGTGTTGCCCTCTCCCTACCGGCTTATCACAACTTGAATCTGCTGCGCGGGGCAGATGTCTAAGTGGAAGGAAGACGGTACTCACGAAGCCATAATGATGATATACCACGCAAAACAAAAGTTTAATGCTGAATGGAAGCTCTATCTTTGAAACATCACCTAGAAAGATCCTAAAAAATCTGACCAGCCGCTCAAGGAATGCCTGAATGAATATTTGTTCGATTTCCGAAGCTCCACAGAACTCCATCACCACAACAACCAAGGCTCCTGCGCCAAGACCGACGGGTGCAGCACAGCAAAAGATGACGTTTGGTGCTTTTGGTTTTACAGATTTAGAGCCGTCTCCAAAGGTAGTGGCCTTGACAGGAGATGCATTACTTGCCAGGTTGAAGGATGAAGTGAGATTTTGTGCTGTACATGATTGCACTTCGCAGGGCAGATGAAATTCAAAATCCTTTAAGTAGTCAGGTTGCTGATAGACATGGGATTTCCGAAGAATTTATGTACAGAAAGATCTCAAAGAGTAGAGTCTTCCCGCAATCCTAAGATTCAAGTACTGTGCATCTGAGCGAAGTATCGAAAAAGAAAAAATAAAACATTAAAACTGAAATGAGAAGTAAACTTGAATCAGCCGAAGCAGCTCACCATGGCGCCTGCGGAAAGCCAAACGGGAAGAAAAACACCATGTTACCCTAAGGTTTCTCGTCATAAACCGGCAGCGCGTTGATTTGCATTTTGAAGTACTCAAATAATGAAAGAAGAATCATGTTCTGCACCGATGTGCGGAAGAGAAGGACAGTCATGCCTCGATAAGTGGATGATCTCGCGGCCGCAACTGCTGCTTCGTTGATCTCGTTGGTTTTCCCAAGCAAAACACTCTGTGCGCGAGTTTTCCTTGTATCGAGACCGTACGTCTGTAGTGGCGGTATTAGCATCTGACACACATGCTCCTGGGATTTTGTATATTGTTCTTACACAAATCCATGGAACGACTCCGCAAAGCGCTCCAGCTGCCATGGGTGCACCAAAGGGGGAGCCATGGTCGCCTTGATAAGTAGAGATGAGCTGTTTGGTTGTCTCATAAATCGCAAAGTATATTCCAGTGCCGATGGTGTCGCGTAATGCATGTAGACGAACCCCGGTATAGAGCCCGCGAACTCCATGGCGCGAAATGATCTGCTTGATCGCTTGCGAGGTAGTAAGACGTTTCACATCCCGCAAGGGAGAATTCGGTAGCATTGCGCCGGGGGTAGCTTGAGCACGGTTGGCCATGAGAACTGAGGTTTGAACAACATTCTTCGCAAGCTCGAAAGGACCTGTTCTTCCAGTGAGATAATGTAGTACTTTAAAAACGAACAGCACTCACACGCAAGAGGAGCTGCTGCTAAGCCTGCCGCCATGCCTCCAATGGTAAAAGTGGCTAAAGTGGCCAAGGTTGGCAAACTGCCTGGCGTATTGTAATACACCAGAGGCGAAGTTCCAGTCGCACGCTCAATGGTGTCTGAGACTAGGTATTTCACTTTCTGATAGACGGTAAAATTGATCACTCTGACGATAGTGACACTCGCGAGCGGTGGAAGAGCGCCTGCTCCAGTTAGCAAAATGGTTTTGCAGTAATGTGTGCCTATGAGAAGACTGGGGTAGCCGTCCGCTCCCGACTTACCAGCCGTGTATCCCCGAAGTCCTTCCGTTCTCCACATGTAACGTGCACAGTGTCCATAGCCTCGAAAGTCATGCCTTTTGCGCTCGAGAGTCAACTGAGTGTGCCCACAAAAAGAGATTAAAAGGCTCAAAACCGGTATGAGTAGCACTTACGTTTGCATGCGAGTTTTCAGATTCTCCAGCGGGGTCTAGATTGAAACGCGCTGTCAGTCGGGGTTCCCAACACACAAAGTGAAGAGTGTCGTTTCCCAGCGACTCTGAGGCGGAGAGTCTGCTGCTTCAACCTACCGAGATCAAGGTGGCGATGATGGTGGAAGCCCCTGAAGAGACCTGAGTGCGGTACTCTTTAAGAAAGCGGTTTCGCTTGGAGGTATCAGTCCACCAAAGAGCTGAAGAAGCCATGGCAGAAGGTTGCGCTGGTCGTGAGGTTGAGGGGATGTTCTTGGTTACATGACCAGCGTCGTCTCGTGGGAAAGTCATTAGGGCTGAGGGACGGGGTGTTCCCCTTTAGGGTATGGACTGCGGAATCCTATGGAACGCAAAGTGGTCTCTCGGCGTGAACACGAGCAGACCTCTCAGCGTTCCACGGCCGTCCATGGATTGAACTGGACGACACAGATCTGATCTGATGTTGAGGTTCCAATTCACCCCTCTTCAAAAGGAGAGAATGATGAACAAGGATCCCCAGAGGCTGGTGGGCAGGCTGCTCTGGGGCCACCACCACAGCGTGCTGGAAAAACGTCACAATGGGACGCACAGAAGGGTTGAGTTAAACCAGCAAATGCCAATTGATCTCTGGTGCGGCACTACGCCTGCCTTCAAGCACAGTTCCAACTGACAGCAACAAAGAGCAGTGTCTCCAGCTAAAGAGCTCAATTGTGCACAAACCCAGGTGGTAAAAACTGAATATCCAACAAAGGACCGGCCCAAGCTAACTCAAAATCACAGGACAAACAGTTTCCTGCATAGGGCTAAGTCAAGCTGAGTGTTTTGGAGCACCAGGTCACACTGTTCCTGTTCCAGGCAGGACTAATGGAGCGTCTCATACAGACAGCGACGGATCGAACAGGAGAAAAGAGACAACTGCAAATACCAATTGCACAAGATCAAATTCCCCAATGATGACCACAAAAGAGAAGAAGAGGAGTAAGGTGGGATAAAGGGAAGAAGAAGAGCCAGAGACGATGAAGAGCAGCAGACAAGAGCTGCTTGGTTGGTGGTCTGTGGAAGTGGCTGAAATGTGCGCCTGGTGATTGGCGCAGACCCCAGGCGGCCGTTGATGGATGTGGTTTAGCGCTGTTCCAGGGTCTGGTTTGAAGGAGGGCGAGCAGCAAGTCAGCGGCAGTGACGTCTCCCATCCCATCCACTCTCCGTCCGCTGCCTGGAACCATTCTGCAAGGTTGGCTTTCCAGGATTTCTCCAAGGTTAGCATGCTCCTGTTGGAGGAAGGGAGCTCAGGAGGACAAGGAAAAACCAATGGGCGTCTGCAGTTCGTGGGGTTATCAGGATTGGATTTTTCTGGGTTCTTGGTTGTCCTGGGACAGCTTACCAAGTGTCAGTGCACTGCATGGAGCAGAAGGGTTGGGTTCCCTGTAACCCATCCAAGTGTGAGCTCTCAATTTGTGAGGGGACGAGCTGTCTGACAGACATTGAATGGATGGAAATCCCACGGCACTTGATTCCAGCACACCATCTCGGACTCGTCCCTCTCATGCAGCCACGCTTCTAATTAAGTGGAGCATGGGTTCTCCGTCCTCTGCAGTGCAGGACATCCATCATCTGGACCTTCAAGACCACCATCCAAGCCTCTGCACGGTGTTCGCGGGAGCCATTTTTCCCAGCAAAAGTATGAAGTGTACGGGCTTGGACTTATCGTCAAAGGACGGTACCCACAATAGCATTGCTTCGAGAACCGCTTTCTGCCACGGATTCGCAGGAAAGCAATTTGTTTAGGGTATCGGCAGAGGCGAGTTGTTTAGGGTATCGGCAGAGGCGAGTTGCATGTATATAGATGTACTCGTATGCACATCCTTACTACTACACAGCCTACAAGGAATGGGCGACGGAGGAGACTTAAGTACGGGTACGAGACACTCACGAGACACCCTCTGTCGAGCAGAAATGCCCGACTGTTCCTTTGTCTCTGAGGCTGATGCCATGTAGCCCTTTTGACACACAGGCAGTTGCAATCTGGAGAATCCCTTACTTGTGTCACTCTACCGTACAGATCGCTTGCGCAACCCACTGACTGGGAGTGGGATAGTAGATAAATAAGTTCAAACATATTTTGCTCTAGACTTTGTGAAAGGCTTCAAAGTTACATGTTGACTAATTGATACAGAGCTTCCCCGCGTTCTCGCTTGCATACTTGCAACAGTGGTCGGCCAGATCTTGCACGAGACGCCCGGCGATTAATGGCACTCTCCGCGGTGTTTAGTAAACGTTGCAAACAGGTCAACAAGAAATCCATCATCATGCCTAGGCCAACTGGCAGCTCATCCCCGTCAATAGTAGTAAACTCGTAGGAACATGATGGCGATGTTTGACTGGTTTGACGGCGCATGGGGCCGAACCTCGGGACCTCGGATCCCCGGAAAACGCTATTCTTCCCAGGGAGAACGGGGGGTGCATGAGATTCGCAGCATGCTCGCAGTCGCAGCATAAATACTCTGAACACAGTCGACAATTGCCGAAGAGGAGAGGAACTGTGCCGACTTGAACTGCGTTCTCGCCAGATTCATCAGTTGAAAGACCAATGTATGTACACTCATCTTTTAGCTTCTAGTTCTTTTGCGTTCGTGTCTTTCTATGGGGATCAAGCCGATTGGGTAGTAGACTGACTAGAGGAGATTGCAGCACCGAAACCGATCATCCCAAACAAACAGCCAGATTCTATCTCTCATAATGGGCAAGCGAGCGGCTTCTCCCGCCTACGTCCTAGGCGTGGGCATGACGAAGTTCATCAAGCCCCGCGGAAAGGTCGACTACACCGAGCTAGGCTTCGAGGCTGGCGTCAAGGCGATGCTGGATGCCCATATCACATATGATGAGGTCGACCAGGGAATCGCCTGCTACTGCTACGGCGACAGCACTTGCGGTCAGCGTGTCTTCTACCAATTCGGCTTGACAAAGATCCCCATCTACAACGTAAACAACAACTGCTCGACCGGTTCCACGGGTTTGGCCATGGCGAGGACGATGGTCTCTCACGGTGCTGCGGACTGCGTTCTTGTGGTCGGCTTTGAGAAGATGAACCCTGGAAGCTTGCAATCCTATTTCCAAGATCGCGCAAACCCCACTGGCCAATTTGGCGCTATGATGGCTGCCACAAGAGGTGTTACCAATGCGCCCGGAGCCGCTCAGATGTTTGGCAACGCTGGAAGAGAGTATATGGAGAAGTAAGAACCTTACGTCCCTGCTTTTCGGTAACGTATGCATCTGGTCTGACTGTTTGAAACCAGGTATGGTGCAAAGGCTGAGGACTTTGCCGAGATTGGCCGCATCAACCACGAACACTCCAAGCGTAACCCCTACTCTCAATTCACAGATGAATACACTCTCGATCAGATTATGAAAGCCCCAATGATCCACTACCCCTTGACCAAGCTTCAGTGCTGCCCAACCTCCGATGGCGGTGCCGCTGCCGTCATCGTCTCCCAAGCCTTCCTCGACGCCCGACCACATCTTAAGGACCAGGCCGTCCAGATCGCTGGCCAGTGCCTTGCTACTGACACACCTTCGGTCTATGACCGGAGCTCCATCAGCCTAATGGGATTCGACATGGCGCGATATGCCTGCCGATCGGCCTGCGAAGAGGCCGGCGTCAACGTCAAGAACATCAAAGTTTGTGAACTTCACGATTGCTTCTCTGCCAACGAGATGACCACCATTGACGCTCTCGAGCTTTCTGATCCCGGCAAAGCTCACGAGATGGTCCGCCGGGGGGACATCACGTACGGTGGCAAGATGGTGATCAACCCATCTGGCGGGCTCATCTCCAAGGGCCACCCGTTGGGAGCTACTGGCATTGCTCAGTGTGCGGAACTTACTTGGCACCTCCGCGGCTGGGCCAACAACCGCCTCGTCAAAGGTACCGACGCGGCTCTCCAGCACAATCTTGGGCTTGGTGGGGCTGTTGTCGTTACTGTCTATAAACGCGCTGATGGAAAGGTTGCCGAAGCGGTCCCCAACGAAGAAGTTGGAAAGAAGAATGGGCTTGGGTATAACCCTGCAGTTGAGGCGAAGGGTTTCACCGTGGAGCAGATGAACAGCGTCCTCAGCAAGGAGCACAGAAGCGATTGGGCCATGTCAGACACGTCAGAGAAGGTGTTGGCTCGCTTCTAGGGGAGTCTTTTGAACCACGGCCTCCCAAGTAGACATTGATGATTTAATCCAATTATGGGACTTGGTTCTCGCCTTTGTAAATATTGAATGTTTTATGATTTAACGCACAATACCACACCAGAGATGTTTCTTTATACAGATTTCAGTCGTATGCTTCCCCTTTTGCTCTTGAGCAAATGCGCAGTGGCTGGACTAATCCCAAACCGGCTAGGCCCGCGTCCACTCCCAGCACAACCAATTTTTCATCTCTTCCACTTCTTCCTGCTTTCTTCTTCTTCCTCTTCTCATCGATTTTGAAAAACAATAATCCAAGGTCTCAAAAATACCCTTGTTTGGTACTTCCTCCATTACCTCAACAAATTATGTCGGAGACCTAGAACGAACAAGAACAATGCCCGTTCTAATCCCAGCCTTTCCTCCCACTTGCGTGGGCTTTCATAAGGTGGATATGATGGGTTCGCTTTTGGGCATATATCGTGTCTTTTTTCAACACCAATTTTCATGTTTCCGCTACTTCAGCGCTATATGCGTCGAGGCACTCGATACGCCATGGTTTGCCCTTGGGCTCGATAGGACACTTCGGATGGAATGGCCTATCGTTAGCTACTACATAATGACCGGACTGCATACTTCAACATTTAGGAAATCTGGCTTGATCTGCAAGAATGCTAACATAGGAGAGAGTTTAGAACCATCTACCAACCGCTGATGGACCTCGCTTTGGACCTAGAACTTCAAATCGGATGCTGTACGAATCATTTTCCTAGTCCTACTTCGTCAACCTTGGAGAGAGAGGAATCATACCTGGCCGAAAATACCATTAGCCATTTCCACATCTCCTACTCGCAATAACGATGGGGGCCTAGAGCATTGGCGTTTTACTACATGGCATCATCGAAGTCTCGTCCGCCCTTATTCCCCATGGCTTATCGAGGTCAAAAGTATGCCGAAATCGAAACGATACAAAATTATATAATTATTGGTCTCTGTTAGTCTTACGTCTGCTGTTATCTGCATGAGGCGTGACGTGCAGAATAATGAGATACATTCAAATCCTAAGTGGTGCCCGAGCCTTGAGGAATGAGTCGGTCGTTTGTATCGGGATGTATGTACAGTACTACTGCTGGGGAAGGAAGGTTGTATTATTTTCCCCTGTGAATGGATAGTCTTACCCTTTGGAGTAATTTAATTCGTGTGACTGCTATTACTCTGGTATCTTCATACAATTTGAAAGGGTAGAAAGACCTGTACATCCCCATGTACTCAAACCAGTCTTTATCTCTGCATTCCATCCATCAATGATATTACAAGGGAAGCGTCCAAGAGCAATCGAAAAGTTTAAAGGGGGAATTGGAATGTTCAACATTCAAACATGAGGGTTGAAATGTACAAAAAAAATATCATGCAAGAAAAGCATTGGAAAGGGGAAGTATTTCATCATTGCCATCAGAAACAAGTGTTAGTACCAGAAGGGAACAGCACGCTTCCGGGTCGGAGACATTGGAATGGAGCCTATCATCTGTTATTAGCTTGTCGTCAGGACTTAGACGACTGAGGATTATAAGACATACCGCCAAAGCCGCCGGAGCTTCCCACGCCAGTTCCGGGAGGGAACTCTGAAGCACCGCAGAGACAAGAGCAAGAGCAAGCACCGTTGCCCATATTTCCGCTGCCTGGGACGACTTGACCTCCCTGGCCGCCTTGTCCGCCCTGGCCACCTTCACCCCCTTGGCCACCTTGCCCTCCTTCACCGCCGAGTCCACCTTCGCCACCAATTGGGAGCTCTCCGATTCCGGGAATATCGCCAGTGCCAAGAGGAATCTCTGCGCTAATTGAGGATGTGGGAAGCTCCTCACCTTCGGCTGGAGGAGGAGGAGGCGGTGGTGGTGGAGTACCTCCTTGACCACCCTCACCACCGGACTCCATGGCCTTTCGCTTGAATTCCTCGTGGGACTGCTCCGCCGTGGGATTGAGACTGAATACCATCCCCCGTTGGCAGTGAGGTCCCTGTCTGCAGTACATCCAGATGGGGTCTGTGGTTGTGACTTGGAACATCATGGTTGGAGGTGGGTTTATTGTGTTGTTGGGATTTGGCATGAACCCCGAATCCACGCCACCTCCCATCATGACACAGGGCTCGTTGAAGGTCGATTGGGTGACAGTGTGGTTTTGAGATTGGAAGGTGAAATGGACCATGTCTCCGACAGCGGGGTTGAGCGTTTCTGGACTGAAGACAAGACCAGCCTCACCACCCACGGTAACCTAAAAGCCATTAGTACGAAGGAAAAGCTATCTATGACGGCCGGGCACAGTACGAACCTGATGTACGACTCCTTGCTTCATCTGAGGTTTGTTCCATACATGAGTTTGAGAACCTCCGCCGTTATTTGTCGTGATAATCGTCACCGTGATGACGTTCGAGCCGCCGCCACCAGTGAACCCATTGTGACCCCCTCCGATGATTGTATTTCCATGGGTTATCCCTGGGCTGACACCCGGGCTAACACCCGGGCTAATCTGATGTCCTTGCCTCATCTCACCTCCACGGATCTGTTCCCCGCCGCCGATCTGACCTTGTCCCCCAAGCTGTCCTTCACCACCGGCTTGACCCTCACCACCAAGCTGGATTTCTCCTCCGAGTTGACCTTCATTCCCCGATGGTAGAGCAAACGGTAAGGAGTTTTCTGTGCCTGCGATCCCTTCAGATCCCATGCCTTCCTTGGCCGTCACTATCGCTGCCGCAAAAAGCGAGAGCAAAGGCAAAAGTCGAGTCATCTTTTTTGTAGTTTACCGTTCGTGGAACCGGATGTTCAAAGCCGAAGAAGACGCAACGTACACAAGAGATGGGTATTATAACGTGGAGATACTCCAAATGCAAATATCAAGAAACCCGAGTGAACGAATATGGATCTGAGAACCTGCTCTTGGCATCAAAGTATTGCACCAGCCGTATTAGAACGAAAGAGATCCAGCCCAGTACAAAAGAATGAATATGAGAAGAAAGCTGTGAAGCACCACAAGACAGATCTTCTCGTTCTCTGGATGGAGAAAGAAAAGAATAGGAATGTTGACTGATTTATCCCAGGGGGAATTGTCAGTTGTTAAATGTAGCATTAAATTAGGGGCTTCCCAATCCTCGAAGTTGGAACACATCCTGTCTTAAACTGAGGGCTAAACATGTTCACATCAGACAATCCAAGTGACACCTTCGGTCAAAGAGCTCCTTGGTAGATGTGATGTCCATCCATTTCGGTCAGATGTCGGTGCATTGTCCTTGGGAGCTCTGACGTTGGTGAAGTCGGAGGTGTGTCGCGATAGTCTCACGCTACCAAACCCCGTGTTTCAGAGCTCAAAGGCGCACGCACCACCAAACCAAGAACACGACTTGTCGTCCTCCTGGTTCTTGAGCTAGGTCGGTGTTGTAGGATATATCCCATGAATTTTTCTTGTTCTTAGCTACACTGCTCTGGCCACAAAAATCCGCCCAATCCTACCGCACGTGCTGGGCGTCATGGCCGGCCTGCGCCCGAGCGTACCTTCAGCCTTTAGTACCACCAGGATTTCCGGCATCTAGAGCCTCATAGCCAGCACAGGGTTATCTTGAAGTGGCTGGGTCTGCCTCAAGTTGGGCTATGCCTATACCGAATACGTGCCATGCGATCCAGCCAATGCATGGCACTTCCCCAAAATGAAACTCCAAGCCACATCAGTGGACGATATTCTCCCGCTTTCGGTAATCGATAGGATTCCAATTAAGAAATAGATACTCTTTTCGGACTTGCCACTCCCACGCGGCGCAACTTTTGTCTCAGGGACTCTGGATCTAGCAACGACTTACTAAAGCTGGCATAAAAATCGTGGACCTGATTCCAAATACAGTTAAAGTGACTCAAGTTGGTTGCTGCGGGTTTGCGCGTCTCTGGCCTTCGTAAAGCCCTGTATAATATCCAGCATAATACCAAGCCATCATGAGGTTTTTCATACCCTCATCCTCCTGGCCTGTCAAGAGAAAACAGTGGGTCCTTGGTTAGTATACTTGGCAAGAAAGTGTCAACTTAAGAAGAGATTTGAAATAAGTTGGCTTACCAGCAAATGTGTCAGAAGCCCCTAGGACCATCTGCGGAATGCTCGAGAATGCTCCGCTTTCTCTGTTAGGTTCACATGAAGTTACAAAAGAACCGCTTTGGGCCACGTTCTTACGCGGCCGCTTTGGGGCTGGCTCCTGTTTTTCAACCCTTAGAAACCAGTTTGATATGCATAGTAGTCAGGTACTTGTAGGAGTTAATTCAAGGCTTGTGACCCATAGCGGGATGGAAGACATGAGAGTAGGAAACATGACAGACACATACCTGGACTACCGCTGGCCGAGATGGGCCGTCTTCTTCTTCTTCCATAGCTCCGCCATCTTCGCCATTTGCTGCTACCCGGGGCTCTAGGTGATTTTCGCCGGTGTCCTGGGCGTGAAGATCGGCTTCGGCAGAGACATCCTCACTCTCATCTTCAGCTGCCTTTGCAGCCTCGTTAGCTTCGTATTCCTGTAAAGCGTCCTCTATCTTCTCCCCTTTTGCTTGAATGCTGTGATAGAGCTGATGAAACACGGCATGTTAGAGGTTGCAAGCCATGTTTGTGACAGGAAAGGAGACTAATGTTTGCGGGTGAGGAGCTGACCTTGTACTCTTCCGCTGCTGCTTCCCAGGATTCTATCAGTGCAGAGTCATCCCATATCTCCTCGTGGGTCAAGGGCCGATCTTTTCTGCTTCTCTTCCGTTTCCCCATCTTTGCCTGTGAACGGCTCCCGTCGTCGCCAAGTCACGATGGTTGTGGTCAAAGGTGAGGTTGACGTGTTTGTTTTGTTTGCACGACTAGTGTGGAACCACAAACTCTAAAAAATAAAAATGGAGAGCTGCGGTGTTGAGAAAATCCATAACACACCCAGCATTGGAAAACTAGTCTCCGTGTGTTTGTGCTCCAATGGCTGCAGAGAAGAAGGACAAGAAGCGCAAAGGTATGTATGAATGATTGACGATACACATGCGATGTATCTAATGTGTTTCTATCTAGCTGCTTCCAGCTCCAGCGTCGTCGAAACCGACCCTCCCTCCAAAAAGTCGAAGAAATCCGGAGTGAAAGCCGCAAAAGCTCCAGCGGAGACTAAAGCGAGGATACCCTCCAAGGACAAAAAGGAAATTGCTATCACCAATGGTGAGGCACCGAAGCCACTCACTCTAGACAGTGCTCCAGCGCGCGATATCAAGCCGCGTAAACGAGCAGCCGACTTCCTCAGTGACGATGAAGATGATGTCGTGAATGGCAATAAAAAGAACGCGTCAAAAGCCTCAAGCAAGGCTACCAAGGAAACCGCGAAGCCAGCTAAAAAGAAGGCGAAAGAGGATTCTAAGCCCGCCCCCGTGACTTCTACTGTTGAGAAGGTCATATCGAAGGGTGAGGCTAAGGTCAAAGAAAATAAGGAATCCCCGAAGAAATCAAAGAAAGATGTTAAATTCGCCGGAGATGATGAGGAAGAAAGTGGAGACGACCAGACACTCGCCTTGATTAGCGGCTTTGAGAGCAGTGGGGAGGAGGACATTTCCGGGGACGAAGGATTCAATCCCGGACAGGAAATCCCTCAGATTCCAGATTCCAAACAAATCAAGAGGAAGCTTCGCAAGCTCAAGAAAAATCATGCTGATGAACCGGAGGTGCCAGGCACTGTTTATATTGGGTATGTTGCTAACCGTGTCAAACGAAGGGTTTTGGAAGGGCTAACGCCAATTCAACAGGCGGATTCCTCATGGCTTCTACGAGCATGAAATGCGAGCCTACTTTTCCCAGTTTGGTGAAATTACTCGTCTAAGAATGTCTCGCAACCGCACAACGGGTCGCTCCAAGCACTATGGCTACATTGAATTCGCGTCGGAATCGGTTGCAAAAATAGTCGCTGCCACAATGGACAATTATCTTATGTTTGGCCATATTCTTAAATGCAAATTTGTGTCGCAAGATCAGCTTCACCCGGAGACTTTCAAAGGAGCCAACAGACGATTCAAGAAAGTACCTTGGAATCAAATCGAGAAAAAGCAACTTGAGGCTGGCAGAACAAGAGATCAGTGGTCAAAGAAAATAGGAAAGGAAGAGTCAAAGAGAGCAGCGAAAGCCGAGAAAATGAAGGCTTTAGGTTATGAAATGGACTTGCCCAAGCTGACCAGCGTTGACGAAGTCCCTGTCCAACAAGCCCTGGCACAACCTGAAGAAACTGCTGCTGAAAACGATGCATTTGATGCTGCTAAGGCCATTGAGGCCACTCCGAAGGCTACAGGGGAATCTTCCGTTCAAGAAGGATCCAAGAAATTAAAGTCGAAAAAGAGCAAAGATACTGTCAGTATCAGCGCCAACAAAGTGGATTCTAGCGTACCTGAATCAGCGAAAGAACCTGTCCCGGAGAAACCACTCAAGGTTAAGGAGAACGACACTGAAAAGGCTCAGCCCGAAGCATCAAAAAGCAAGAAAGACAAGAGCAAAGCTCCAGCTGTTGCTGCAGACACCGCCGAGCCTTCCTCCAAGCCAAAGCAGCCTAAGGCTAAGGATAAGAAGGGTAAGGAATCTAAGGAAAGGATTGAGAAAGCCAAGCAAACAGAAAAATCAAAGAAAAGCAAAAAGGCCAAGGCATAGGCAACAGCTGATGATTGATGGATTCCCTGATTCTCCATCCATATCTCTGTTCTTGATTGTACTTTGTACAAACTCTCAGAATATGGATAATTTGGGCAGAAGTGTATTAAATTGCCACTAGCTCCTACGCCTCCCACAATTGTCCTTGAGTACTGATAATCAACCACTTGTCCCTTGTTCAGATGTTGATTGATTTTTAACTGGAGTGTTGGAAGATCCCAATTACATGCAGCCATCACAGAATGTCTACTTGCAGTGTCATCTTTGAATGTTTTCACAAAGCAGATTCTGGCAGTTATTTGCAATCTGATTGGCACCAAACCGTCAAACGCGTGTTGTTTCATTCTTGTGATGGAATGCTCTTTAGTGCTCCAGTTTCCAGATAGGCCATTGTAATTTCAATCCTACCCTACAGATTTCCCCTAAGCTCAATAGCCTATAAAATCATACATTATTGTCTTGTAAACATGAACTACTAGAAATGCTGATATCACTGAAGACCGGAAAGCACCTGGGTATAGATAACCTGGATAGTAGAAGATCGAAGCGGATTACAGTGGAGTGCTTGTCTTCGAGACTCAACATGAGTGCATTTGGTGACTCCTTCTGGTCAACTGCCCAGTTGTCCCTGGCCAAGGCAGCAGTCGCGTGCTCTGTGGCCTGCATGAAGAGCCTACGATAGCCAGCTGATGTGAGGAAGTTTGCGGAGGCTATGGAGCGAATTGCTGGCAAAAATTGTCGATTAAATCTATCGACAATGTGGTAAGCATAGAGCTTCATTTTGGAGAATTCAAAACTTGCGACACAAGCTTCTCAAGGATATGCCCAATGAGCGTTTGCTCGAATTGTATTATCTTCAGGTATCAAGTACGGGCCTCTCATATTGGCGGAACTCGAAGCTGAACTGCAAAAATAAGGGACGCCACCATTCTCATCATCTGGGTATACACAAGTTCTAGTCGCAACCTGAATTTAACTGATTTTCATACCACCGCGCATGCAACAAAACCATCAAATCCCCGCTATATTAGAAAGTGGATAAAGAATTGATTATCGGCATCAGTCGGGGAGGGGAAAAAGGAACAAATTTGCCAGGAGTCATATCATCCATCAGTCAAATCAACCCTGCGAAGCACATGTTTTCCCTTTTTTCCCTGGCCGAGAGCGAAGCTAGAAGGATAAGGTCAGTGCCATATTAGTAATTGGTACAGGTTAGAAGAAAAGAAAGTGACCAGGAAACCTTGCAGATGCACCAGCCTATTCGAGAACGAGCAAGAGAAATTGGAGACAGAGCATCAGTTCATTTTTAAAACGGAAAACGGAACAATGCGGGTATAAGCAAAGCAGAAATAACAGGATCGAGTAGGTATTACTGCAGCCGTGTACGCTCGGAAAAGAAAAAGAGTGAGCCCATTCTTTTAGAAACCAGGAATTTGTTTGTTTGTTTGATCAAGAAGGTTTGTCACACCCAATTCTGCCGAGTAACGCCTTTCGTTCATTCTGGTCGCTGAGGGTGACACGACCGCGCGCAGTTCTGATGCGAACGGGATGGGCAGAGCCATTGACAGCAACAGACTTGCTCCAGCCGTTCTCGCTGGCATGATCCTGGGCTCTTCGTCTGCGTCTGCGAACCGAGTTGTCAGACTCAGATAATTCTTCGCCCTCGTCGTCACTGCGGGTGTCTTCTGCAGCGCCCGTGCGCAGAACGTGAATTGCGACACGGAGAATCATGCCGAACCAAATCAGAGACAGAGTCTGCAGCACCAGAAGCAGGGAGAGGAAGGTCCATTTGATGCGGAAACTCATGCAGATGGGCCCATTGATGTCTTGGAATGGATAGATCAGCGAACCCCAGGTGTTGGGAGTTGCGTCAAGTAGCTTCTGTCCGGTCGCGCCCGAATAACAGCCAAACGGCATGGCGTCGGGTACGTTTTGATAAATGGACCACCACAACATCATGTATATCACGTGGCGAGCAATGAACCAGGTGCCCAAGAAGACCGCGAACGCAATAGTGCAGACACGCTCGTAGCCCATATACTTTAGCATCTTTGCAGCCTATTGATGGTGGTTAGCGCAGGGCTGCAAACAGAGTGGGCAATTGAGAAAGGTCTGGCTCACCGGAAGTAGGAAGTCCACTATATCCATAATACATAGAACGACATTGGCGACATTATAGAAGCTGTAAACATACGCTGCTCCAAGAAGTGTGCTTGTGACGATATGGTGTGTCAACATTTGATAATGGTCTTTTCTCCTCTCCTCAATGTTGATGACGAAAATCTGTTGCAGCCAAAACGACAACTGCAACAAGCAGTATAGTTTGAAGTACCCTGGGATCTCTCTCGACGGCCAATCGGTCCAAATCTCTCGAAAATTCATCCAGTATTTTGAACAGACCCAGATATACTACGCGTGAAGGCAAGTCAGCGATGCAATCTATAAGAGTAGTTAAACGCCACTGACCAATCCATAGGACCAGAATACAACGTAATATATGAGTAACCAGCCTTGCTCAGCAAATCTCATGGCTGTCTTCGATTTCATTCCCAGGTGCTGTGCCATTGGCCGAAGAATCCAATCAATTGCAATTGCTCGGATTGCTGTGAAGGCGATCATGGAGCTGATGATGAAGTACACGTCGTCCATTCCCTGAATATATGTTCCTTTTGTCGGTTTATAATGCGGCAAAGAAAGTAGAGGAGAGGTGTACGGCTTTAGCGAAGGATATAGGTTGTGGACCGCGAAGATCATCGTGAGGATGGTCAGCGAGATTCCTAAGACGTGCCCTTGTGTTAACCCACTGCTGGGTAGACATCGCGCCGATAACTGACTTACCGATCTGGTTGCTGAGTAGCCATTCTCGCAGCGTTGCATCTTTCCTGATAGGTCTTGCACCTTCAGATGGCGAAACGCAGGCTTCAACCGCTGTTACCGAGTTCGAATGGCTACGCGCCGGCTTCGCCATTGTTGAATGAGTTCCAATGGCGGCCCCGACACCACGCAACCTCGAGCAAAGATGGATGTCTGGTCCTATGAGCCGACTTCAGAAAGGGGGAGAATTGGTAGGTCCGGAGCTGCAGATTCCCGGGAGAGTGTGTCGAATGCTTCAAGGAAAGCCAGGAGCAAAAGGAGAAAAGAAGATGAGGCTTTGTCTCCTCTGGCAGACGTGTTGCTTTTGAAAATTTCCTCAGGCGGCGGAAAAGAGCTGCTAGTGAGTGAAGATTCCGGAACCGTCCTGTTTGCTGGTAGAACAGGACAAAGCACGCCTGGAGAATATGAGTGAAGATTCTACAGAGCAATGCAGAAACTTGGCGATGAGAAAGGTAAACGGTTAACTCTAACGGTGGGCGGGGGGGAGATCCAGGAGAAGCTCTTCACGATCAATTCAGAAACAGTTGAACAGCCTATGAAACCAAGTTACAAAATGGTACATCCAGGTGGAGAGCCTGTGCATGAAATCCAACGCCTGCCAGGTACCTGGTACCTCAGTTCAGCTGGGAACTACTCAGAAAATGAAGTACTGGGTACCTGGATTGGGGATTGGGGCATGGCCCTGCACCAAACAAGCCGGTCACACCATCTCACCGCTTTTGAAGATCCTCTTCACCAATTAACATCAACGCTTCTCCCACAAGATTCGCATCCCATGTCCATCTCCCGTGCAAGATCACTCTGCTCCTTGTAAGGTCAAAGCTCTAGGCAGCTTCAGGTCTTGCTTCTCCGTCCAGTTCAGCGGCTTTCCACCCAGAACTTGAGAGCACTTAAAATGCCGGTCGATAACTGTCAGCTTCAGCTTTCTGGTGCCACCAAGTAGATGAGGTACCAACTAGCTCCGTCTTCATTCGCTTTCAGTTCTCCTGTTTGTGACTCTTCGCTGATAGCTCAGGCCAGACCTTCCAGTGCATTACAGTGTCCTTTCGTCCCATCCTACACTTCTATAACACGAACCGAGAAATCTCCCGATTTTGCTGTCAGTTCAAGCCATTGAACTTCACAGACTACCTCACTGAACAAGACCCAGCTTATGCTTCAGAACCATTTTTCCCTACCTGATTTGGAATCAAGGCAATTGGGTGTGCCAAACTTTGTCAACACTGCAGTACGCCAATTAGAAGTGCAAAGTGTGAACCTAGTTGCAAGTTTTGCCAAAAAGGCTCTGGGTCAATAGAAGGCCAAATGGATGCCGTGAGAGTGCAGATGGTCGTCGGCTTCCATGTGCACGGCGCATGCCGAAGGTCTGTACTTTGGTTGAATTGCATCATTCCTTAATCTTAGATCGATCCATCGACTGGTCAACCCCGAATTTGGTGAGGCCAACCCGAGCTATCCCCTGGCGGCTGACTTGCATTCGCCCAGTGAACCTGGGTGTTGTAAGTGATACCCGGCCTGTGCACTCGAAATCTTCGAATTACTGGATGTCTGTGTGTGTCAACGCTAGTCCCCATACACCAGGAAGGATGTATGGCATACAGCACATTTGCACACAATGGGCATCATGCTCTTGGCCTACCAAATGCTCTGACGTAATGGATAGAGAAGCGATTCACGCATGCGAACAAACTCATAAAGCGTGGCGACGATACAAAGTCATTCTTGTGGCTAATCGGCTAACCACCTGATTCGAATCGATGTCACTCCCGCGGCCTTTAGATGGAAGCATACAGTGGTACTTGGAGACTTGACCTCGTTTCCAGCTCCTTCAAAACGGATTGAGCGACAAACATTGTCAGTGGCCACCTCGTATCCAACTGGATCAAGAACCTATTGGAACTTTAAGGTGTCAATATTGTCACATTTTCTATTCATTCGCTTCTTATTCCATGGGACTACCATCTGATATTCGAATCAAGAGCAACTTTGCTCATAAGCTTACCAAACTTGGCAGTGTACCACCCTTCTATCTTATTGAATACTTGGACTCGAAACAGTTTCTGATACCTCCCGATGAAATTCTCTATGACCCCATTGAGCGATGAACCACTTTGCCGCAAGAGCTACTCGAGTCCAACTCAAGTCGACCCGTTAGGTTCTAGCTGCACATATACCCTTTGCCTGCTTGAAATTCCCCACAGTACGGCTTAAGGGGTCGAGACTATTTTCGGCTCAGCGTAGCGAATATTAGGGGCGGCCAGCTTCTCCACAACATCATGGGAAGAGTTGAATGTTTGGGCTACGAGCAGGATCACAACATTGGAGCAAAGCTAATGGAGACAGCCACTGGGGAGGGCGACCTTACTATATGGTCAAGTCTCATTTGGACATTGGTATCCCGAAAATGGGGAAATATTAATACGACATACATGTCGGAGCGACAACGGTTTCCCCGATATGAAACCTGTTGAACATACTCGACTGGAATCATACGAGCTACATTACGCAAGGAGTTTGCTAGCTTTATTGTTCTTTGAAAAAAGAAATAGCCATCCTTTTCCAGGGCACTCCTCAAATGTTCTGGAAGAGGCTATTTGTTGTGAAGCCTAATTGATTTCTTCAAGTTTACGCTTGGTTTCTCTATTTTCCCAACTCAAAGAGAGTCAGATACATTATGTGAAACGGCATACTTTACATAATTACTGCTGCACAAAAGGAAATCTAATTTGTGAGAGCTGGCATCTCCACCAGCCTCAGACATATGACAGTGGCAACATATGCAGAAGCACCTGGGCTCTGGAGAATAACTTGTTCATCTAATAATCCCAAGTCGCTCCCCGAAATCTCTCCCCTGTGAAATTCAGGATCTCTACAGCAAAAGTATACATTTTATTCTTGTTGATTTTGGTGTGAACTGTTACCAAAGTCTGCATTCAAATGCTTGGATACCTACACGAATGCAGATGGGATGGCATACATCTGGCTGATGTTGCTTGAACCCCCATTCCTTGTTTTGGCTAGACACTTCTGGTTCTAGCTACCATAATCTGACTTCTCAGGTGACTGTTGCGAAGATAGCAAAACTCCCATGCATCAGGATTGTTCATGGTACCCATTTTTTTGATAAATCTGGTGACTCCTAGGAGCTTTGTGGTCATAGGGTACAATATCTGGTTCGGTATTACCCATCCTATTGAAGATGCTCATGAGGCAGCTGAAGCGGGGGGGATTGCATTTCCCTGTTTTCGTTGATGTAGGTTCGTGTGCAGGCGTTGTGGAAACAGAGATGTCGAGGAATAATCTCAATATTAGCGATAGCGGGATTCCTATGACATCTCGCTATCAGACCTGTCTTGCCGGGGATTTCTGTGGATATTTCCTATCTGGGGACCCGCGTCTGGAGCACTTGTTTTCGAAAGTGCCCGGCTCCGACGGTGAGCAAGGATACAGGTCTCATACGTTCCCTCGGGCGAGAATAGCTCGTATACGGGCCGATTTGACAATGTTCTTTGAAGACAGGCCTTTGAGCAGTTGGAACTTTCTGCGGCGGCTTCCATGTTGCCCATAACCAGTTGTAGGCTTGCATGGCTTCTGAGAAAAGCATCTCGTCCTGATATTTGGTGGCCTTGTGTCATAAGTGCTTGTGACTGGTGCCTTCAAGGGCCAGAGAACCGCGAGAGCTGGTTGTTGGTTCCGGCCTATGGAGTATGTTTGCATGCTTCTCCAATATGATGTTCAAAGATATTTACAGTACTTGAGCCCTGGTTAAGCCGTGTCTTTTCGAGTGTTCGGCCGCAATTAACAGGACCGCGACGTTGGACTCAACACAAGCGGGCTGCATGAATTCGAAAACATCCTTTCCACGCTATGCGTGGACTTCGCTACCACATTTGACTCTATGGCTTGTAGGATGGGTTCAGTATCAGGGACGGACAAGCAGGGATTTACATCTCAACTGCATCGTGTTCATGATAGAGCCAGAAAGGCTATCCGGTATCCCATCGCATCAAATCTTGATCAAAGCAAGTTCTAGAGCGAAAGATCAAGACATGCAGGCCGCATGACATCTAATTACGAAGCCAAGTGCGTGTCTGGGAGACCGGCGTCCTCGGGCAATCTGGTTCGGCTTTAGTTTAGGGATCGGCACCCCGATCGTAAGGATGATTAAGCTTAGCTTTTAAGGGCTTCTAGAGACTCCAACGGAAACTTCTAGGGACTCTTACACACTCCAAGGCTCAGGGCGCCATTAGGGATCTTTAACTTCAAAAAGCTCCATCTCATCGCTTGAAAACTTTCTCTCACTTCTAGCTATAACCTAGTTATTGGGGCAAGCTTTCCTTCTTAACCGCCTTTCAAATCAGCCGTGTTTCAGCCTCTCTTTGATTAGCTTTCCAATGCGTTTCTCGTTCAAGATACGAGAGTTCTTCAACCACGATCCCATCTGTGGAGTTGGCCAAAGTCTATTATCCGTTAGACTTGTGGGAGCGGTCCGAGAAGTCAAGCCACGATCGCACTTCAGACCTGGGTACCCCATACTCAATCACGATTCGGATCCGCAGGGTGTGGTTCGGTTAGCTCGACTGGACATTAAGGGCCTCGGAGAATTTTGGGTTTGATTTGATGAGAGATGTGCCCTAAAAGGGTAGGAGATGGACAGCTAGCAAGGCGAAGCGGAAGATGGGCTCAGTAATGTGATCATCTGAGGCCTCTTGGGGCCTCCCAGAGAAGTGTGAGGAATCGGATGTGCTGGCTGAAGTGATCGACATCCATTGATGCGCCACCACCTTCCCGTCCTCGCCATTGGGCTGAGATTCTTCGAGTTCGGCTCTGCAAGACATACCACTGGACTCTTTAAGCGAGTTGCTCAACGCGATGACGAGGCCGACCATGTGAAAATAGCTCTAGAAGAGGCATTTGTAGGTTCAAAGTGAAATGGAACATCCTTGTATGTGCTGAGAAGTTTGGAATTGTCGCCATCAGTCGTGCATGTGTTCACGCTGGTATGAGGTCCAGGATTAACTCACTGCTAGCCGGGTTAGAGAACCTGAAGCTCCCATCTAGACAGCCCAATGAGTGATCCCCAGATTCTCCCTAATTGCGAGGTTGGCTGGCTGACGTGACTGTGATTTGTCACTGGGGAGACATTGATGCATGCACCTGAAGACGGAGTCAATGAGAAGTTTGCTCCTAACTGCTGAGTACCAATGCATCTTTGGTAAAAGGGCTATGTATAGAGCCATAAACTGGCTTTTGGATTTGGCAGCTCCTCAACAGCTGCTCATGGTAGAGCTGCTCAGACATAGTGATGTGGCTTGTACGGTGTCTGATATCCACAAATGCACGATTGGATTGTTGCTAGGTGAGGAGGGAGATGTGGTGCCCAGATCTCTTCACCAGTCATTTTCTCAAAAATTTAATGGAATACGGCGAAGCACGTACAAAAGAAAAGCCTGGATATTTCCCAGCTCATGATTTCACAAGCTGCAGCACATGCCCTGATGTCAATGGGAACAGGTAGCCCTGAAGTGTTTCCTGCTGTTCATCGGGGGTGTCGAGTTTGAGTACAGAGTGCTCTGCAAGGATATAGATGGCTAACATGTTGGTGTTTCTCAAGGAGTTTGCATCCAACTGAGTGGCGAGCCCTGGATGACCCAGCAATAGGAGTCTATCAGGCATTTATACCAGGTAAGATGTTCGGCGTGGCCGAAACCGAAACATAGGAATCTGGATTCGACAACAGGAGATTGAGGTTGGTTCATGAGTAAGTATCCGAACAGAAGTGGAACCTGCATACCGCGCTGTTCCGCTTATCTTAGGCGATGACAAGTGGGCGCAGAATGCAACTCACTGAGAGGGCCCCTGGTTGTGTCCTTGGGGTACTCTTTTCTCGCCCGTTTGGTAGCAGGGGGTGGTTATCTCGCCCTCAGGGAGTTACAGCGCATAGAATCCAGAGATATGGGATTCTTTGAATGGGTCTCCATGCAACCTGAAATGCCTGGGCGTCTTTGATTCAGTACGAACATATCCACGAGGAAAACGAAGACCGGAAAGGTCTTCCGGAGGTTATCGACGTCGAGAAAAATCAAAGATCCGTTGTGGAGAATCCATAGTCAGGCTACGGGAACAGCTTGTCCTTTCCAGTGCGAGATCGACTCGGGAATTTCTAGAAAAATTCAAACCCTCAAGCACCGACAAAATCGCGCTCTGGGCGTTGTGAGATGGATTCAGAGGTACGTGCCCTTGCATACTCCTTATCGGCTCATGCAACGGACTTGCATACTCGAAGCGCAAATACACCCAAATGTATTTGTATGCATGTGTGGAGATGCATGGGCTTAGATTGCATCTGACAACGTGGGGAGAAAAATCCTGTCTATATTATTCTTTCCAGGGTGTGGTCAATGAGGGTTACATTGGCCTTGCTGGCGAGCTGCATACAAGATCCCTTCTGCCGGATATGTCTATAAAGAGAGGCATGAAATCCTCCCACACTCAAGCCATCTAATCAAAAACAGTCTCATAAAGCAACCAGACCGTCGGGACTCGAATAAATGCCTTCTGGTTGGTGGAGGTGATGATTCGTATGCAACAACCAGGGCCAGAGAGGGAAGTTTGGCCCAAAATTGAGCGCACGATAAAACCCTGGACTTTCAGATTGTTGATTAGGGGTTGGAATGCGGGTGTAGATACCATTGCGTGATTCCTTGTGGTGCATGTTGGGGTTGTCGAAGGATGAAGGGTTATTCCAAGGGCGAGCAAGGATCATGATAGAAGGTCAGCGTCTTTCTGAAATTCATTCAAAGACAGCCAAGCTCTAACATTTAAGAATGGGCCAGGAAGTTGAGTGTCAAGCTGCTTCTCTGAATTGAAGTTGAAGTTGTAATGTCATGGACTCGAGAAGACTGTTTTGAGCTGAATCCATCAAAGATAAGCCGAGCGTCACTGCACAACCCCTACGGAATACGAAAGCAAAAGGACATTGAATCCCTGGGATCCCTCCCGAACCCGTACTTTGAAATAGGGGCATCATGCCTTCCTTTCAAAAAGTCGTTCAAAGGGGCATGGTTGAAAAGTCGAGGCCTCAAACGATTCTCCGAGGCCGGTTGGCATTGCATGCAGCCATAACAGGTGCGAATTAAGGATCTTCTGCATTATCCCCAGCATAAATAGCCAGCCACATTGAGAGTGTGCGAGGACCGCGCGAAGCCTAGACTGCTTGAGCGTCAGGCGTCGCGCTTCCACAGGATACAAGGCAGGTTCTGAGACCAACGAAGAAGTGAACCAAGGGTGAGCGAGCTTGACGAGATGGTCAATAAGTTATTAGTTAAAGACTTTCTGCGCAGCCCGCTCCGCGGCGGAAAGACGTTTGATCTGAGAAGGGTTAAAACAGCCAAGGAAGGCCTCTAAAAATGGACTTCATCCTTTCTGTTAGTGCACCCTAACCCTTTTGGGTTTAGCATCCACGTGATGTATATAGCGTTCCCGGATCATAGTTTATCCAACAGGATTCCAACCTCCTTATTAGGATTTTGGAACCCTGTCTCCTTGGAGCAATGACAATCACACATGCTTGTACACTTGCTCCAACAGGTTATGAGCTTCTCTGTGATTTTTGCTGCCCAAAAGCTGCAATTACTGCATTAGAAAATCTAATTTGCTTCAAATTGTGTTATTTTGAATCTCTATTTGCTGAATTTGACTGATTTTCACACTGACTCTTGTTCAAATCTCTCAAATTCTGAATCTTGAATGAATCAGGGGTCAACACACATAAAGCTGCCTCAACATACAAAAGAAATCAACAAAATATCACTGACTTTGGTGGAATAACAACAGAATCAACAAAGAATCAAAGAATAAGATCATTGAATAGATGTCTGGTTTTATGAGCATTTTGCCTATAAATAAGAACTCCTATCCAGCAAGGGACTCAAATCTGAGAGAAGTTATCCATGAAACTCCCACTCAATTCATACAAATTCACTATAAATTATATGTTTCAGATTTAGGAACATGCCTCTCAAAAGCCTTCTCTTTTTATGTGTCTTTTTATGTGTTCTTATTGAACAAAATGTCTTTAAAATCTCTCTTTCTAAAGCTCTCCCCTGCTGTGTTGTCTGCCTCTGGAGACTCTGTCATACAAAAGAAATCAACAAAATATCACTGACTTTGGTGGAATAACAACAGAATCAACAAAGAATCAAAGAATAAGATCATTGAATAGATGTCTGGTTTTATGAGCATTTTGCCTATAAATAAGAACTCCTATCCAGCAAGGGACTCAAATCTGAGAGAAGTTATCCATGAAACTCCCACTCAATTCATATGAATTCACTACAAATTATATGTTTCAGATTTAGGAACATGTCTCTCAAAAATCTTCTCTTTTTTACATGTTTTTTTATGTGTTCTTATTGAACAAAATGTCTTTGAAATCTCTCTCTCTAAAGTCCTTCTCTGCTGTGTTGCCTGTCTCTGAAGACTCTGCTGAACCCCTGATTCTTATACTAAAGAACTGGGTTGATTGGTCTGATCACTGGCAAAATATCTTCCAAAGTGAGCAAATATGAGACTTTATAGATCCTCAATCTGATCTTGAATCTTTTATGAACCCATGTGACCACATGAGCAAATGGATTCATGAGAAATACTACAATTGGAACATCTGAATCTATAGCTTCATAAGCAACAACATCAAGAGCATTATAAAGAGCAAGAAGACTCTTAGGGCCAAGTGGGCTGCTCTGGAACAGACCAGCCAGCTATAAATGTGGTTCACAAGAATCCAAGTGACCAAAGAGATCTTCTTTCTAAAGTGGCTTGCTGATGACACCTCTGAGACTTTTACTGAATGTTATAGAGCTAAATTCATTGAACTACAAGCTGTTGCCCC
>LJPI01001684.1:0-168228 GCA_001430955.1 Chrysosporium queenslandicum | reverse complement strand
TGTGTGCACTTGGCCTGATCTAGTATTCAGCTTTTCTTGACTTTTAAAATTCACTGCTAATTCTATCAAGCTGTATTTACAGACTGCATGCTGTGTACTCCAATACTTGAAGAAGACTAAGGATCTCTCAATCTATATAAAAGTCTGAAAGCTAGCTAAGAACTCCAGCTCAAATCCCCTCTTTCCCATCTTATTTGGCTATAGTGATTTGGATTTTGCTGCAGATGTTGAGAATAGATGATCAATCTTCAGATATGTATTTCAATTGAATGGGATTCTGATTGCATGAAAAGCTAAACAGCAGAGTCTAATTATCTGTTCAACTCATGATGCTGAGTATGTTGATCTAGCAAATACTGTGTATGAACTAGACTGGATTTGGCAGCTTCTTTCAACCCTACTACTCAATCCAATCCACACAAGCTTCTCTAGACTCTGTCAGCTCTGGCAGATCAAAGCATATTGATATTAGATTCCATATTATAAGAGAAGCAGTTTCAAATGGTCAGATCAGGCTTGAGTATGTCTGTATGAAAGATATGATGGTGGATATTCTTACAAAAGTCCTGCCACTGCCTGCTCACATGAAACACATCAAAGATCTAGGGCTCCAGAGCAAGAAGAAAATAGGAGATGGATTGGCTGCCTAGCAAGGCACTTTTTGGACCAAACTTACTAGTGTTATAGGATGGCAGTCACCTAGCTGCTCAGGCATGGTTTCCCCATGAGGTTTTTGTCCCAAAGAAGGGTTTTCCCATGGGGTTTTCACCCAACCTGCATGTAAATAATTTACTATATTTGGAAGCTGAAAAGGGGGGATCCTGAGGCATATTGGATGACATGGCCTCATGACAGATCCATGAATGAGTGGGTGTGTTAGTGCACCCTAACCCTTTTGGGTTTAGCATCCACATGATGTATATAGCATTCCCGGATCATAGTTTATCTGACAGGATTCCAACCTCCTTATTAGGATTTCGGAACCCTGTCTCCTCGGAGCAATGACAATCACGCATGCTTGTACACTTGCTCCAACATTGAGCGCCCTATTCCTCAGGGGAGCAATAGGGCCAAATGACCAATGGCCCCTCAAGCGGCAAAGATATCTTCTCTGCCTGCCTTGTGAGGCTTTGAGCTCAGAGCGCTGCTACCAGGCTACGAATCCTTGCTACAACCTACACCAAGGCCAGCGGGTTGTGGACTTTCCCACGTTGTCTCTCTTTTTAGATCGGGTGAAGCTGATAGGGAGATTCGATCCTGATACCGACAAGAAGAACACTTGAATAGTTGGCTGGGGTAATTTGCCATTTCATAACATGGAAGGTGTGAGAAACTGGAGTGTTACCACAGTGTGGTGGCTTCTGTTCACACCGGTTTGCTAGACCCTACCATACCCCCTGACATTGCTGATCGGAGTCATATATCAAGCCCATGCTGGTAACCACCAATATCTATCGACTGCATAGTCTGCTCTTATAATGCAAAGACGCAAATTGGGTGAGTTCGAAGGATAGTATAGGTTTGATAATTATTTCTGTGGTAAAACTCGTAATGCATATCGTCAACTCATACGTCCAGATATCTGAGTGCCTTACTACCTGGAACACTGGCCGGGGGTACCATAGGGTATATTTCCTTTTCATGAAAACAAACCAAGATTCATGATCACTGTGGGTTACTGTCAAACTTCTGCCAGAAAACCATGATTTAGGCTGACTTGTAACCCATGTTGTGCATTCTTTCATTTTGAAATAACACGTTGATCTTGCCGGAGCCTTCTCAATGATCTAGAGAAGGCATCTGAGTGCATCTGTTGATGGTCAGTTTCACTATGGTGTCCCCGACGCAAATATAGAACACAAAAGGATTGTGTTCTCTGAGCATATAGTATAAAGGGAGCTTGCTAAGCACCCTTTTCCAGTTCCTTCCTCTTTGTGAGGTAGGCTAGCTCACATTTGCACGAGTCCTTCGATCAAAAGGTGATATACCGAGTCTGCTCATTGTCCAATTACCTCTCAAAGCCACCTCCAGGTTCGGATTCCCTTTCATAGAAGCTTGCTTCCTGGCATGACTGACTCTTAATAGGAGATAGAGCATTTCCGCAACAAGTATGCTCCTAACTCAGGGTATTAACCTCACGGAAAGAAGTCCCCGATGCTGATTCCCATCACAGAATGTCCTACACCGTCGAGCGCTTAAGCGCCGTCCTGAGTCTTCTCCGACGGGAGAAGGCAGACATGACGAAGAAGAATGTCTCCACAAAATTGCTAGAAGGTTACCTCCGGTACCAGCTCAGGGCTAGGGAGACGAGCAAACGAACACTCACGAGCTGGGATTATGACTCAAGCAGCGACTTTGAACCAAGCCAACATAAAAAGAAGCGAAAAACGGCCGCGCGGTCTTCGCAAAAGCAAACAGAGAATAAAGTCGAGAAGAAAGGGGCCAAGAAGACTCCAACGGAAACCTTCTCCGCCAATACCCAGAAACGATCCCCATTGAATAGAAGGTAGATTGGTTTTATGCTGCAAAATTTGTAGGAGGCCATCTGATGATGTTGGGTTTAGTTGCTCTGGATCTGAAAACAATATTATCGTGAACAATTTGAACGAGTTACGCCAAAGTTGCCCAGGCATAACGGGTTTCAACGACCCCGATCCTTCTCATGATCCTACATTATGTGAATCATCCTTTCCAGACGATGCGGTATCAAAAGGTGTTCCGGGGAAGGCCTTTGAGAAATCTGGTACAGGTGCATCTGTTCCAGATACCGAGGTGACAGCGGATCATCACGGGGCGGGGGCTCAACTTCGTCAAAATCCCCACAATAGCTTTGCTCAACGCCCACTGGGAATTTCAAGGAACCCAGGGCCTGACCGTAAGGCTCACTCATTGGTTTATACAGCCATCGTCCCAAATGTTTTAGCGGTGCGAAAGAAAACGCGGCGGCAGTATGCCCAGAATCCAAAGGTCATATCAACGTCATTTTCACACCCCATTGATTTCATGTGCTCTCCAACCGCAGAATCAAAGTCATGTCACTGGTGTTATGATTTTACTTACGGTCTTCTAGGACTTGGGGAGGTCCAGGTCACTGTGTTGGAACGATCAGATGGGAAAGGGTACGCTGAGATCAAAGACGGCCATGCCTCACGTGGGAGGGAGCCGAGTAGGATGTGTCTCAACTGCACAAAGGAACGCATCGAAGCAATCAAATGCCAATTGCACGTAATGAAGCCAATAGAAGGCGTGGATGAGCGAAATTTCGACCTTAAGAAGGCATTCGAAACGCTGTTTCCTGACTTTGGAGAGAGGCGTTGTGTCAAGAAGAACCCTTGGTGCGCCATATGTATTAGCCCTGCATTCTACCGATGCAGCGGACCGCATTCCGATGACCCCAAAGGAGGTAGGGCTAGGGCTTCAGGGGCTTGTGGACTTATGTTGTGTGGAACCTGTGCCTGGCTCATGAATGCTCGGGGCTACAGCATTCCTAATATAATCGACACCGTTAAAGAAATCGGAGGAAACCTGAGGGCCGACGCCGAGTTTCTGCTCCCGGAAGGTGAGCTTTACCGAAGAGTCTGCCTGAGTAGGCATCGAGATGTGTCGCCACAAGCCTCGCACATGTCCGTGAATGCTGGAAGCTGGAGATACCATCATGTTAATTGACCTCTTTTTTTGCTTTTGTTCTATGGGAGTGCAGCTATTACCATCTGTTCAAACCAGTACTTAGCAAGATAAAAAGTAATTTGACAGTGTATCTCAACTATTTGGCAACCTGCGAGCAACTTGGAATTGAATGAAGTCGGAATGCAGTGATGGTGGGATGTTGTTCACGCCCAGAACTGTCTACTGGCTGCTTTTACAGTATGCTTATTAACAAGCCTCAAAACACCCGATGAAGGTGTCGGAATAAGCCCATGTCATTGCAGACAAAATCAAAGAGAACAATCAAAATCCCATTCACGGTGACAGCAGTGTCTTGCTAGAAATTCTTGTCTTTTTATTTTTGTTCACAATTTCTGTCTTTTGTTGCACCTTTTTCACTAATTCAAAGCAGTCATTTCTAGCGTGAATTTACTAGTCAACTATATTTCAAGGCACTTAAAAAGGCCCTCTGAACGTTGCAACTCGTTCGCTAGGCTATTCTTTTCTTGGACTCCTTGACAAACATTAGGGCTTTATCAAGCCCGATAGGGAGACATCCCTATACAGTGTGTTGTCCATAGACATTCTCTCGTTGGTGCCGATTTGGTTCAGCTTGTGCCTTTCTCCTGAGCTACTCGGGGGAAAGAGGCTGGAGGCATATCGTCCAACATGGCGTCTGGAAAGTCAGGGCGCCGACAGTCCGTCTATAAGATCTTCGGGGCAACGGTAAGTCAGCTTTGCAATCCCTTTGCTCATTGTGACAAGGCTCCTTGATACCCCTATTTCATTCCATTTTGTGTTTCTATTTTTCGGTCGCAATATACCGGGAGCACTCCCACCAATCCACTTTTTCGGTGGCCAGTTGGCTTCTTTTTTTTCTTCCATCTTGTTTGACTTGTGCTGTTGTACCTATTTCCGGTTTTCCATTTTGGATGGCCTCATCGTTAGAGCCGTAACGACGCGGGTTCTTCCGAGTTGTGGGTGTGGTACCAGACTCGCTGTATTTGTGGGCCTAGCCTCGCACGACATGGCAAACTGTGCTATTTTCACCATGGTGGCAACAAAATCACTAGCAAAAGAACGTGTGGATGTACCGTGTGGTTTTGGAGTCCATGATCTCAGTCTTTCTCGAGCTACGGGGAGGGCGACCCGATTTGGGGCAATAGCGTGCCACCGCTGGGGCAGAAATAAGTGGTCGATGATATTCCCGGCGATTTATAACCCGATGTCATTGCGCTGCTTCCCTCTGACGGTTGACATGGAGAGGAAAAAAGTCAATTCATCGCCATTGCTCCACATCAAGCTTGGGGCTCCGCTAGCATCTGAATCGATCAGGGCCTCGCCGACGGAAGATGGCACAGGATGGACTGCGTGAAAATGGCCGCATGTGTCACATTTATGGAGAAATTCGACGATAGTCGGATACAAGTTTCGATGTTTGTTTCCAACGATGCAGCTGTCGGGGCTATATACATACCGTCGAGCAATCCGCCCAGAGCGCTTGCAGCAAACTTGCACCGCGCAAAAGGACGATCGTTCCTGATTAGCCTGACGAGTCATATTGGCAATTGCCCAAACTGGAAATCAAGGGGCGCTCACCACAACCACGAGCATTGCCAGACGTTCACTTCAACCGCTTCTGTCTCTCTGTCACGGCCCGACAATCACGCTGCATCTCCCGGCTCCTCGTCGACCCTCGAAAGCCCACCATCAAGATCAACACAGGCCCATAGGCAATTGCACTGGAAATCTGCAGCACCCTATCTCGGCGCACAAGTCACACACCTGTATTGAACATCATTTGTCACAAACTGGCGGAAGCAAGAAGTTCGGCGTTGTGGACTTTTGGCAAAAATAGCAGGCCTGACAAAGCGACGACTAAGCTGCACAGCCGTGAATATCAAGCCGCACTGGCTGTGAAGAGTCACATTCCCCTCTTAAGCAACAATGCCACTGAAAATTCCTGTAAATACACCATCTCCCCTCTCAAGCTCTTTTCCTGTTGTTTTGCCAACAATACCTTTACCCACTTCTCCTTATCATCGTTGTCCACACTTATTTTCCACATTTCTACCTTTGCATTTTCTGTTTTATCTCTGCTGGTCACACTGTCTTTGCCCTATCACTGTTTTCCGCTCTTCTTGAATGCCATGGAGCCTCCCTCTGAGCCTTTTTGCACAAAATCTCTTGTGCACCACCTCCATCCAATGGAGGTTCATCCTGCCACAAAGCAGGGGAATCTCCCTGTCACTTATGCTAATGGATGCATCCAGGATGATGATAACAAAATTTGTGTTGTTATGGTCGGACTCCCTGCGAGGGGAAAGTCTCTAATTGCGGGTAAAGGTATGTATGCAATATTTCTTCAGTGGGGAGTTGTCTATCAGATATGATATTTTCTGCAGATAAACCGAGCAATTTTTGAGCTAACATCGCTGCTAGCATTGCGATACCTCTCATGGATCGGAATTCCCGCAAAGATCTTCAACGTTGGACAGTACAGACGCCAGGATACACCACAACCCTCGGCGTCTTTCTTCGATAACTCAAACCCGGATGGAGAACGACTTAGACGTGCGGCGGCTGAAGCAGCGGTCAAGGATATGTTAAACTGGTTCGCAACTACGGATGGACAAGTTGCAATTCTTGATGCCACCAACTCTACTAAGCAACGTAGAGAATGGATCTACAATACCTGCTGTGCTGCGGGCATTGCACCTCTCTTTGTCGAATCGAAATGCGACGATCACGACTTGATCATGAATAACATTCGTGAAGTAAAGACCACTTCTCCGGATTATGTTGGGCAAGACCCCGAGGATGCCGCGAAAGATTTCATGAATCGCATTCGTAACTACGAGAAGGTCTACCAGACAATTGGGACTGACGAGGACCACTATGCCTACGTCAAGCTGATCAACGTGAGCTCGCAAGTCATCATCAATCGCATTCGGGACTATTTATCCAGCCGCCTTGTCTACTACATCCAGAATCTCCACATCCGTCCTCGTTCAATTTGGTTGTCACGGGTTAGTTGTTCATCGTCTTTGTGAAATTTCATTATTTCGATTCCAAGCCCTACTAACGTTACTCCCTTAAATAGCACGGAGAATCGGAATTTAATCTCACTGGGAAAATAGGCGGCGACGCGAATCTTTCACCTCGCGGAGAGCAATACGCCCTCGCTCTTCCTGACCTTCTTCGGGAGTCCGGAATTCCTCCAGGTTCCAAGCTTACAATCTGGACATCCACTTTGAAACGTACAAACCAAACTGCCCGGCATCTTGTGAAAGAGATGGGCTATCACAAGCTAGAATGGAAGGCCCTGGACGAGCTTGACTCGGGAGTTTGCGACGGTCTCACCTACGAGGAGATCCAGTCTCGGTATCCAGAAGACTTTGCAGCTCGTGATGAGGACAAGTATAACTATCGATACCGTGGGGGAGAATCGTATCGTGACGTTGTTATTCGGCTTGAACCCATCATCATGGAACTTGAGAGAAGTGAAAATGTCATCATTGTGACACACCAAGCGGTCCTTCGTTGCATCTATGCGTACTTCCTGAATATGTCCCAGGAACAAAGCCCGTGGATGGAAGTCCCTTTGCACACCTTGATAAAGCTCACACCCCGTGCTTACGGAACTGAGGAACATCGGATTAAGGCGAACATTCCAGCGGTTTCAACCTGGCGTGGCAAAGGCAGTGAGGCCAAACACCAAACTCCCGGTGAAGCAGAAATCCAGGCTTTACTCTCCTCTAGACGTGAGGTGCCTATCAGCAATACTTCGTCTATAGGCTCCGTCAATCCTGCTGTGGCAGATCAGGCCACCACTCAGCCAACTGCTAGCCAAGCACCTGCTCCCGGTACGCAGTCCACGTCTTCTGCAGATGACAACAAAGTCTCTGCTGGAAACGGCGATAACAAGCCACCCAGCCCAGCGAACCAGTAGCTGCTACCAAGGGTGGTTAGAAACCCTCCCTTGACTCGACAGCGTTTCCTTGCACGCCTGCTAGCCCACTTTCCATCTTGCATATATTTGCGTTGTTGCCCTAGGTGTAGCTTCGCCTAAGGGTTAAAGAGTCGCCTTCCATGGGTAGAATATCGTAGTATTGGGCACGGCGCATTTTACGGAAACAGGACGAGGATAAGGGACACTGTAATGTGGCGTTCAACGAGGTCGTGGGAGCATGGATTTCTGAGAAATGGATAGCACTATGGAGTACAATGGCGGAAGGGTAAAAGAAACGAGTTTGAACATCCGGGGCTACTTCTATTACGAGTTTAGTTAAATGAACATCTCCTTCTGATTGATATAGTACTCCGTCCTCCGTATATCTTGCCTACTATATTGATTGTTGGCCCATTAAAACCCCCCAAACGAGTTTCAGAGTTCAAGGCTCCTAACAGCCCATCCCCAAAGGGGTATAGGCGCACTCTTAGCGTTGGACTAACTCTAAATAGTATAGTAGAATTCTTACTAATACGCCGCCCAGAAGCTCCAGCCAATTAGATTGTCGCCCATCCCAAATGACATCGATGCATCACAGGAGCTGTCCGCGGGTATCGCAAGTCGCAAAGCTCTCTTACGATGTGGAATTATAATTTGATGTCAGCGGATTCCCCATGGACATAAGGGCACTATACACGACTGCGGAAGAGAATCTTGGGACCGATTATTCTCCGCCACCATTATGCTCTCCGCCTTCACAGCTCGGCCCCTGGTCGAGCTCAGGCAGCGTGACAAGTCCAAAATTGAGTCCCTTCTGGCCTATGGAGATAGACTGCTTGTTGGTTTGAACACGGGAAGCTTGCGGATATATCGAGTGAACGAGTTTAACGACGAAGCGGATACCGGACGTGACGAGAACGGGGAACAGGCCGATGAAGGAGGTGCGCCCTCGCCGGCGAAAGTGAAGCCGACGGACTTGCTGAGAGAGGAAGAGAAATTTGCTAGATACAAGATTGAAAAATTAGCGATTATTAAGGAGGCGAATGTGCTAGTTTCTCTGTCAGGAGGCTATGTCTCTCTTCACGATTGGCAGACATATCATCTACAGGAGCAGTTAGTGCGGACGAAGGGCGCCTCTACGTTTACCGTTACATCGAATATTGTGAAGGATATGAGTACTGGTGTTCCGTCGATTGTGTCCAGACTGGCTGTGGCGGTTAAAAGGAAGGTTATGTTGTGGACATGGCGGGATATGGAGCTTGAAGAAGATAGCGGAGAGATAACCCTTTCGAGTGGAATTAAAACGCTCATATGGGCCACCGGAACAAAGCTGTTGGCGGGATTGAGCTCCAATTACGTGCTCGTGGATATCGAGTCGAAAGAAGTTACAGATATCGTGGGGCCAGGCAGCATTGGAGGATCCGGTGGACCAGAGCACGGAAGGCTTGGTATGACCGGTATGAGCTACATTGGTATTGGAGGCGCGGCACCAAAGCCATTGGTGACACGGCTCTCCGAAGGCCAGATACTGCTCGCAAAAGATGTTAATACCCATTTTATTGATACCGATGGCAATTCTCTTGGAAGACGACAGATTCCCTGGAGCACGGCCCCAGAGTCGGTCGGGTATTCTTATCCTTATCTTCTTGCGCTTCAAGAGCCTTCAAAGGGAGCACTAGAAGTGCGTAATCCTGAAACCTTGTCTTTGCTTCAGTCGATTTCGTTGCCATCAGCTAGCATAATGCATATTCCCCAGCCTAATATTAGCCTTGCCCACGCCGGAAAGGGATTCATCGTTGCCAGTGAGCGCATCATTTGGCGAATGAATGCCCTTGATTATGATTCGCAGATCGATTCGCTTGTTGAACAAGGCTACCTTGACGAGGCCATAAGCTTGCTTGAGATGCTCGAGGATGCTTTACTGACAGACAAAGTCAAGCGTTTGCGACATGTTAAACTGCAGAAGGCACAGAACCTGTTCGACAATCAAAAGTATCGTGCATCAATGGACTTGTTTACTGAAGTATCCGCACCTCCAGAGCTTGTTATTCGTCTATATCCCAAAATAATTGCCGGCGATTTATCCACCCTGGCGGAAGATGAATCAAAGCCAGAATATGAGGACAACACAGCAGAGATTGCCGGGGAACCTGCACAAAAACCAAATGGAACGAAAGCAAATGGAATTGAGGCGGTGGCGGACGATAAAAATAAAGGAAAAGGTGTTGGTTACACGCCGTCAGTGAGATCATTACTCCGGTATAGAACGGAAGATGGCACAAGTGAGACAAGCAGCCTTCGAGGAATAGCCGCTGATAAGGATACCAACGGAGTTGACAGGCCTCTACGTAAGTGCATTGCCACCTGAGTTCTATTTTCCTGTATTAATATTCTCTAGAAGGGAAAGATCTCAAGGCGGCTGTGTACGAATTACAAGGCTTCCTTGCCGACATTCGCCGGAGACTTCAGAGATTTCTTAACCCCGATGGCAGTGTGAAAGTATCTGACCTACGCACAAACGACGATACGGACGAGTTTACCAAGTCTGTGATTAGCATTCTTGGGGTTCCCGTGGATGATGAAGACGTTGATATTGGCAAGAGGCTGCGAGAAACTGCCTCTCTTGTCGACACAACACTCTTCCGCGCGCATATGTATGCCACGCCGTCCCTGGCAGGCTCTCTCTTCCGCATAGCCAATTTCTGCGATCCGGATGTGGTGATGGAAAAGTTGGAAGAGACAGGCCGATATAATGAACTCATTGACTTCTTATTTGGCAAGAAGCTTCATCGTTCTGCCCTTGAACACCTCCAAAAGTTCGGACAGTCTGAAACGGAAGAAAAGAGTGCGCCGCAACTCCTAGGACCACGGCGAACAGTCACCTATCTACAAAACTTACCACCTGAGATGATTGATTTGATTCTCGAATTTGCAGATTGGCCGCTGCGAGCTGACCCGGAGCTAGGGATGGAAATCTTCCTAGCTGATACAGAAAATGCAGAGACTTTACCGAGGGATAGGGTGTTGAATTTTTTGCAAGGAATCGATTCAACGCTTGCTATTAGGTATCTGGAACATGTCATCATGGAATTGAATGATATGACACCGGACTTGCACCATCGCCTCCTGCTATTGTACCTAGAGAGATTGAGGGAAGGCAGAGGTACATGTGTCTTTAAGAGTGAGGATGAGAGAAACGAGTGCAAGGCAAAATTCCTAGATATGTTGAAGTCCAGTTCACAGTACTCCCCTGCAAAGATGCTGGACCGGCTTCCTAGGGATGGTGAGTACTTCTCGGATTTTATCATGGCGTTCGCTGATAGGTCGTAGATCCAGATTTCTTCGAAGCCAGAGCTATTACATTCAGCAAAATGGGCCAGCATAAGCAAGCCTTGGAAATCTACGTTTTCAAATTGAATGACGCACAGAAGGCAGAGGAGTAAGTATCGCAACTTCTCTTTATCGTTTCCCAATCCCAACGCTAACTAATTCTTCAAGGTACTGCAATCACATATACTTGACGGCGCATCCAAATGCCAACGTACGTGATAAAATACACAAGATCTCTCCCACGGACCATGATGAAAACCATCCTTCGATATACCACACCTTACTCTCACTCTATTTATCCCCCCCACACGGGTACAATCCCCAGTATGGGCCTGCGATAGAAATTCTTGCCAAACACGGTTCCCGCTTGCCTGCCAGTTCTACTTTGGATTTAATACCCGAATCCTTCCCTATTCACGAGCTCGAATTCTACTTTCGTGGGCGAATACGTGCAGAAAATTCCGTGGTAAACGAAAGCAGGATTGTCTCGGCTTTGAGGAAATTGCAAAGGCTAAATACAGAAGCTGACTTGTTAATCGGCGATGGACTCGTGGGAGGAAACAAAGGAAGAAATCGATTTGTGACGGTGACCGAAGAGAGAATGTGCGGCGTCTGTCATAAACGGCTGGGTGGTAGTGTTATCAGCGTTTTTCCAAAGTAAGTTCGGCCACTGTCCTGAGCGTTGAATGCCGGGTTTACTAACACCCTGTAGCAATACGGTTGTACACCTCGGCTGCGTTAATAGACGAAGTTCTGGCGTTTGAAACATAAGTCACGGGTTTTGGATTGTTGAACAAAGGTGGCTTTGCATAATTGGGTGCCGAGTCACTTTCTGGGGCGTGTGTTCTTTGGCTGTACATAAATTCTCGGACTTGAGAGTATGGCGATTATTCGAAGACCCAATTGATGATACCCAATTGCCTTATCAACTCCATCCATTAAAGGTTGGAAACCCGAGAGTTCCAAGATTTCCAATATCCGAGCCCCAGCATCGCGACTCATAATACACTCGGTTCAGCCGAGATAGGGAATTATCTAAAAGTTAATCTTCATCGTCTTCCTCAACTACCTCTTCTCCATAATTCTCCTCTTCCTTGCTTTCGTCTTTTCCTTCACCTCTAGCCGACCGGGCATTATCCTCCTCCATCCGCGCTGTAAGATACGCATTGATCTCATCCTGAAGTGTGGTCACAGCGCTTCGAAGTTCGGAGAGGTATGCGACTTTTCTAATTGTTTCGTCGGCGGTGTGTGACGACAGCGAAGTGGAGAGCTGGTGCTGGAAGACATGTTGGGGCGCGGGGTTTTCGTGGGCCGAATCCGAAGATGAGGCGCTGGGCGCTGAGTATACGGCTTTGAGAACGGAGGGCTTGTTTGCTGGCGTGTTTGGCGGCGGGGCCATCATTTTGAATAAGAAAGTAGTATTTCCTGTACTCCGTTCTATTCGTAGGAAGATTGCTAAGACGATGGTTGATGGTGGGGGATTATGGGGGTCCTCTTTCGCTCATAGTGTTTCACGTGACCAGGCGCTTGGACTTTATCCTGAACCCGTTCTCTTCCATAGTAGCTACTATGCACGCGTTCAGCTTCTACTGTTGAAATCCGGTCAAAACTACTATAGGAGATTTGAAGGTTGTAGAATGACTCGAGAAAATAAATAGGCAAATTCGGAGAATACATCTCGTGGAAGGATGTTCTAGGCTTTGATTACTGGGTATTACGTATAGAGCTCTCTCGGATGTGAACAAAGTGTGTAAATGAGCTTCGAACGAATAGAATTATAAACCGAAGCAGCTCATCAGACTACTCTATCTGTAGTGTCAAGACGAGGTGCCCAGTGTTGTCAATCATCATGCCAGCAGTAGATACTCCGTCCAAATTGGGGTTATCTTCATGCGGATGACTTCCTCGTGGTTTCATCTTCGGCTCATCCGACCATTATCGACACTTTGCTTTCGGGAGCAGAACCCAATCCATTCCGGTCATTCCGCAGACAGGTCGTGGCAATCCACCTTCGTATCATAGTACCAGTAACACTATTCAAGTAGCTAGGTTAGTTATCTAGGTTCAAATTTTGAACATGGAATAAAAACCCAAACCAAGCTATTCTCCTGGAAAAGTATCACTGGATGGCTATCATGACAAAGAACGTAAACGGTGCCCAGTTGTCTCAAAGTCTCAGGTAGCAGTCTGGTGAACACTGCATGTAGTCCACCTGCACTAGACCATGGTTCGGTCTTTCGCAGGAACAAAACTCCGAGCCCTGGAACGAAAGGCGGTAGCTTTCGGCAGACACAGATAGGGCTGAGCGCTAGGCAGTGAATGGATTAGCGCGATTCTCTAGCGCGATCTCTCAACAACAGATGGCATGACAGCTTCACTTTGTTGTCCCCCAGATCATGTTCACACTGTAACCACTCCTCTGCACAAGCTTGTTTCTCCAATGTTGTTCCCTATTTCTCATCTGTTGGTTGCAGTGGCTCTTGAGTGATAACCCTCGTAGCGAACTTGCTGCTATCATGAGGAGCAATCGCCCTTCCTCGATCGGCCGGCAACGCGGGGAAGTGAGCTCTACAGGACCCGCTTCTCCGGAGCACACCAGGGCAACAGACCAACCTCCGCGCCCAACCTCAGCCGACAGCAATGCCTCCGATTCCGGGCCCCTTCCTCCTCTCAATATCCCAAAACGCCCCTTGTACAATCTCAGTCCCCAGCTTCCGAGTCCTGGAGGCTCTCGGTCGGCTTCGGCGGGGATTCCCAACGCGAATAACAGCAACGCCTCTCTTCCAAACTTCCTTCGGTCGTCTTCCACGTTAATGCCTCAGAATGAACCCGTTCAGAGGAGACCGTCCCCACTGGCAGCCGTGAACGATCCACAAAGACATCATCGTCAACACTCCCAGGGGTTCTTCGAGCCCAGCCTTCCCACCGCATCCATGTCCGAACACGTATCCGCAAACACGGCACCAATGTCTGCTTCAAGAATTGCTGCTCAAACTGCAATGCAGCACCAGGTGGCGTCCCAGCACCTGCGTAATCGATCCTCTACCATTCCCCCGCATCAGGATATCAGTGCAGGTGTAGGAACACACAAAGGGCTTCCTAGCGCATCTCCCATGCAACACCATGGCGGAACATCCGGAGGACGAGCCTTTGCAGCCACGACAGCGGCAAATCTTGTATTTCCTCGGGCTCAGCCAGCACCAACCCAAGCTCCAGTGCCAGAAAGTAGTGGTGGGAAACAGAAAGGAGAAAAGTCTAAGATGAAGTCGTTCCTAAAGCCAAAACACATTGGGATTTCAAGAGACAAAGATGGTGATCGCCGTGAAAAGCCAACCCCGTCGCCGAGCAAACTAGGCCCAAGTGGGCTGTCACGCATGGTCAACGCATCCACAACAAGCCTCAATGAGTCTGCTCTCTCCAGCAACTCTTCTCTCTACACCTTCAGCAACTCTTCTGCTGCCACTGTTGTTCCCTCTGACAAGCACCCTGCAGGCGAGAAAGAAAAGGAGAAGGACAAAGAGAAGCATAGACATCACTTCTTGTCACGTCCAAAACTCAAGTTGAAGGATAAAGACGACCACTATCATTTACCCCTCTCTTCTGCAAACAGCAACTCAAGACCTTTAGACCCCAGTGCCCCTCAGTCTCTCTATTCCTTCACCCCATCCTCACCTTCTTCAACCTCCTTCGGCAAATCTGTCAGTGGCCTTGACCTCCGTCACGGCGGTCGAGCTTTACGCGAGAAAAGGAAAATGGAAGAGAAGGCTTCAGCTGCGCACGATGCTGCTGGAAATGAGCAGCCTGACTTCTCCGGCAGTCTAGGGACTGGCGTTGCTGCCTGGTCCACATTTATTGGGACTGGAGTTCCTGGAGCGTCCCTCCAGAGTAAAGAAGCAGCAATGAGGGAAGCCTTGGGCAGTTTTGGCATTCCAAATCTTGCATTTGAAGACGCTTGGGACTTTCTCAAAGCAAAACTTCTTGTTCTTTTCGAAGGCGAAGAAGTTCGCATTGCGATCGAAGACCTCAACAAACTCGTTTCAGTCCATATCCTGCGATCGTTCCAGCGCCGTGTACCAAACGTTCTCGTCGAGGACCTCCGTGATCTTTTATACACCGGATTTTCGTCTCTCAACCAGACTCTTAGCTCCGTCCCTGACGAGAATCTTATCACCCATCTTGCTCAAGTCTGGACCTACACTTACGGAACTATTAGCCCATTTCTCCAGGCCGTTTTCTTCCCGCTTGATCTCGAATTTAAAGGACGCGGTAAAATTATGGAGCCCAACGAAGCGAGAGAATTTTGGGGCACTCTTCCTGGCGGTGGCTCCGCTGGAGATAAATTGAGTGTGAAAAACATACTCTTCACTTCTTTCCGTGAAAACATCATTCTAAACCGATTTGACACTTTGAAAGCAACTTTTTCTCGCCTTAGCCTCGAACGGGTCAATGCCAATCTTGGTGTTTCAGGGGCCTCTTCGAATAGCGCTGCGAGCCGACCAGGAACGGCACCAACCGTGGATGCAGGAAGTTATAACTCGCAGTCTTCAACTGCCTTGAACGTCGCCGGTAGCCACTCTTCCGAGTCACGTTTAACCATGTCTCGTGCACGCGCTGAATCCAACACGTCGTCCAATCCTGACCATCCAGTCTTCCAGTCCTCCATACTCCCAAACCCTGCGGACGCGTCTGAGGTGGTTACAGAGACTATTGGTCGCGTGGTTCAATGCATTTGTATTATTGCGGGCATCCATACCGATGACGATGCACAGCGGCAAGTCGATGAACTCAGACTAACCCTCACACACAATTGGCTCAGCCGAGGTCGCACCGGACGCGACCGCCGGGGATTTGTGGGGACAAGAATCCGTCCTACTGCACCCAGCAAGCTCAACGAAGACGCCAACCGTGGGGGGTTCAGAAACAACGCTGAGGAAATTCAGAGGCCCACGAGCAAGGAATCAACCAGTCTCGACGAAGAGGACCCTCCAACCGACAAGATGAAGAACCTACGCATGTAATCTGACCTTGAGTTCTTTTCCGTGGTGGATATTTCATTGATGCCCTCGTCTTTTCCCCTTTTCCGTTACTCAATGTTTCCCATGTACCATTATGTCTTTCTGCTTTCTTTGCTTTTCTTTTCTTTTCTTTTTAACGTTTCTTTCAAGTCATGCTCATGATTGATGCTCTCATAATGATGGGTGGGTGAACGGTTCGGCAAGGAGTATGGCCAAATTTACGGGAGCTAGGAGCATTTTCCTTTTTATGCT
The DNA here is from genome assembly GCA_001430955.1 of Chrysosporium queenslandicum. NCBI lineage: Eukaryota > Fungi > Ascomycota > Eurotiomycetes > Onygenales > Onygenaceae > Chrysosporium > Chrysosporium queenslandicum. The sequence goes on along the minus strand of LJPI01001684.1, from coordinate 152,034 downwards.
ACTTTCATATTGTATGAGTAAAGCTACTATTCAATGAATGCATTTCTGATGAAATTGATTAGAAGCAATAGTAGCGCCGATGCATTATCATAACTTCATAGGCAAAGACAAAACGATTGAGGAATATTCGAAAGAAAGTGATATTCCGCTTAATGTTTATGTGAAAGAAATGAAAGCAAATGAATACGGCTAATCTTCAGACCTCATACCTTGGAAACCATACCAGTTCAAATCTCGAACATACACCGCATGTCCGGAACGAAAAGGTTTCGTCCTCTCCGTCTCCCTCCTCTATGCACACCTCCGACTATGCCATCATCCGAATCGTATAGGCATTCAAACCGACTTCTTCTCGGTAAATGATTGTTATCTAGAGGCAGAGAGAACGGTGGCATAAACTCTCCTCGCTCCATGAGCCTCTGCTGTCTCCTCACATACCGCATGATCCGCTCCGACGGTCGATTCGATAAAGCGAGGCTAATCCGCCCTTTTGTCTCGTTGAGTCGAAGCCACCGCTCTCTATCACGGTGTGATAATTCTTCCCAGAGGAGTTCCATCCCGCTTTCAAACTTGGTTTCTTCGAGCAAGTCGACGAAGGCTAGCGACACCTTCAGCGGCGCGTCTCTGGCGATTTTGTGGATGATATCGAAGATGTAGAGACTTAGGTCGTCGCAAAGTCTTGTGGGCGCGTGAAGACAGTCCCTGTCCAAAAGATCGCCGTAGCACGCGAACGTGCGGAGAAGGGTCAGCCAGTCATTGGGGTGTGCTCTTCTTGTAGCCTCCATTAGGTGGGTCATTACACGCCGCCCAGGGCGATGGTTTTGTAGGGAGCCAAGTTCATCGAGAAGAGAGTAGAGGCATTGTCGGTATAGGCTGAAATCTAGGGTTCCAGTCTTCAAGAAGTGGGCCTGGCAAAGCAGTAGGTTTATATCAATTCGAAAGGGACCACGAGATGGTCCAGGCTGGACGACATAGTTGAAAATGCCTGGGATATATTCTCTGAGGATACTGGATTGGATCGACAATAGGAGAGTCTCGCGAGGGATTCTGGCAGCTCCATGACGACCAGAGCGCCTCAAGACAAGATCCATACTTGACATGTTTCTTTGCTTTCAGTTCAAGTGTTCGCCAGTCAAGCGTTGACCAGAGCGCTTTTGCCTGTTATCCGGTGAATTTGAGTTGCAGGTCAAGAGGTGGGATAAAAGGGGGGAAGCCCGACACCCACTGCCATTATAAATGACTCCAAAAGGCAGCTCAGCAAGGTGCACATCTTGCGGTGTCAACAAGCAAACATTGCAGTTTCGACTCCCACAAGGTGATCGCAGGCTGAGCACGAGATACGAAACCTATACACAAGATTCATTAAGCAAGCGAGAAGCAAACAATAGTACTACTTAACCTCTCGCATCAAAGCAAATCTCCCTGCCTACAAGAGATGTAGCAGGCAAAGGAGAGAACTCACCACCATCGTCAGCAACATGTCACCGACTTTTACTGATAGTTAAGACAGGGCTTGTTCTCATGACTCGACGCCCGACTTTTGCCCCTTCGCCTCAGAATTATCAAGGCATCGGGCCAACAAATCCCACTTGATGATATCGTGATTTGCAACGCCGTCCACCGCCCTGTGCCCCTCAGCCTCATAACCATGTACATACAGTACTATTTGTATGTCCGTATGTGCGTGTGTTGGCCATCTGTGTAGTAAACATCGGACTCTTCGACATCAGAGTACGGTATACCCCACCTACCACTCACCTGGGATGAGCCCTGCGAGGTTCCGAATCCTCGGCCATCTCCTCGAAACGTGGGATTCATGCCAGTTCGCATCATAAGAAACACAGCCGGGAAGGCCTGATTCCAGCACATGGCGAAGCAATATGTCGCGACCCGTGTTGGCAATCCGTGGGGGGAAGAATGGCCCCCACCCAGCGAGATTGCATCGAGATGAAAGTAGTAGTAATTCTGGGATACCTGGCGTTTAACGAATGGGTGCCAAACAATTTTGCAACTGTGATATATGCAGTGTCACCGGACTTTCAAGCTCCGGTTGCTGGAGGTATCGCTTTGACAAGAACCCCGCATCAGAGATAAAGCGCGACAAACAATTCCTTGAAACATTACAATGTTTCGAAGGGTGGATATCAATTGATTTTTGCATATATGTGCAGATTGCGTGGTACGCAGGTATGCAGCAATGTTCATGGTATTTGCTGGAAACCGCACGATGCTCTGATACTGATGCACTGAGACGGAATGGCGATAGAAAAACCAGAATGATTCATCTTTACTAACATAGTACCCGAAATATATTAGACATAAGGAAGAGATCTTATCCCTTGACCAGCCCACTTTAAGCATTACCAAGCCAGTCAGCCTCCAGCCATTTAACCTGCGTCCAATCCAGTCTGTAGGCAGTGATTGGGACATGATCATTATAATCCCCCACTGCGACTCCATAGAACGGATAACCCATCCCAGTCGCCGGGTCGTTCACAAATATTGGCATATCTTTCACGTTACCAGCTGTATCTATAAGCTGACACGAGTCAGGCGGAGGCGCAACCAACACCACGTTGCCACCAGCACCTGAGCGCTTGTCATTCCAGATGAACCTGAGGCCATCTGCTAATTCACCAATACGCAGCGTTTGTGGGGTCAAAACACGCTTATGGAAGACTGCATACCGTCTGCGTTGAACTGCATTAGGGTCGCATTGGTTTTCGAAGATATCTCCGGCAGCCGCGTAGTCAGCACTGGGTCCCTTGAGACTGTACACTGCAAAGTTCCTATCCGAGCGCCAGTGCTGCCAGAGGACATTAAGATCTGTGGCTCCCATCACAACCGGTGGTAGCGGGTTGTCAGGTTGGCCATCGCCATCTCGATCGACAGTTCTATTAGGATTGACGCGAACAGCAATTCCTCTATTACCATCCCCATTGAATGTATTATGCCATGTTCCAGGCTGAGCATACTGGCACAGCTGGAGCCAACCTTCTGGGACGTCTGGGACGGCAACGGTAAGGTCGCAGCCGGCATGACTCTCTCGGTCATCAGCATACTTCTTGATCGGCACGTACATTGCCATAATTTCGCAAGAATCGTATGGCTGGGTTTTATTCAATATGGCGTTGACCTGGTTCTTCACTTGTTCGGCCAACACTGGGTTATCAATCAACTGCCAAATAGGCTGGATATTGTAATCGACAACCACTGGGTTAGAGTAGAGAGAATTGCGCCACGCCTGGACATCACTATCGTTGGCAATGCCGCCAATAGTGCGAGTGCGTACAAGTTCCATTTTATTCATAATTTGTTGCACAGTGTGGTCTTCACTGCTAATTTTGGAATTTGCATCCGCGTTTCCTCCAGGGGTGGACAGGGCAGCCTGGGCGGCGTTAGTACAAATACTTCGCATACAATGACGACAATGGCGGTATTAAATACCTTTAATTCAATGGCAGTCTTGAGTTTAGTATCCTTGATCTCATCCCGAACATCGAGTGATGATGAAGTGATTCGAATACCGCCAAAGCTCGCCGAAGTCATATAGTGCGTACCGAACGTATGAACGATCTTTTCGGCAGGCCAAGTCGTAAACGCATCCTTGGCGGTGTCCGTCAAGTGAACTTTTGCTTGATCGACGTCTTTGAAACCCAAACGATAAACCAACGTTTGATGGTAGGTCGCCATATACTTCTTCCACGTCTCTACGGTGGTGGAATCATCATACGTACGGCTAAATTCTCCACCAAATCCGGCAAAGTTGGCGCCCACGTTGAGAGTTCTGGAGAGCTCCTGAATAAATTTCGTCTTCGTCTCCCCAGCAATGGTCATCGAAGTTGAGGTGGAAGCCCAGCTGAAGGTCATGTAGCCTGGGACTGTGTAAGTGGAATCTCCACTAGGCCCACTGCCTACATCTGTCCAGGCCGTGTCATCATCAACGGGGAACTTGAAAAGATTAGTTCGCACAGCTGAGGGATCAAAGACTGCACACGACACGTCTACACCCCCAAACCCGCTTTGGGTGTTTGGCGGCAAACGTCCCTTGGTGGTTCCAGTGCTCCCGCTAGTCCAGGTCCCTGACCCACCATTGTCTTCGTCGTTGTCGTCATCAATATCACTAGGGTAGTTGATGGGGCCGTCAAGAATCCCATCATCATCTAAATCGCCATCATCGATGCTCGGGTTTACTGGAACGGAATCGTTGTCTTCATCGGCCGCTGTTGCAAGAAGTGCAGCTCCCGAAACAGCGTGATGAATGGGCGTGCTTCCGGAATGGCTGGTTTCTCCGTTGGGTCCTATGAGAGGCTTAAGGTCTACAGCCCTAAGCCGACTGCCGTCGCGAATCGCCTCGAAGATGATATATGGGCCAACCTTTTGGGTACCAGCGCAAATTTGGAAAACGGTCAAATCGCCAGTCTTCTTGGGAATACGAAGTAGTACTTTGATGTATTTTTTGTAGTACTTTGCGAAATTCTTCATGTTCCACTGGTCGGCATTATTGATGATTCGGTCGTCACCCTTCAGGCCATGGGCGTGTTGAACCCATCGTATGAACATAATCCATCGAGCATAAGGAGGCTCAGCAACGCGACCATGATTGTAGTTTGTGTAGGTCTCGTTGAGAAGAGTGACGTAAAGGTTCAACTGACGTTCCGAAACACTTGGGAATTGCGTCCCGATGTATTTCCGGGCAGTTTGGGTAGGGAAGGCATCAGGGAATGTAAGGCCGGTTTTCCCGACTTCGAATTCGGCGTCCTTCTTGCGATCTATAACAATGATATCGGCCATCGTGAGGATTGTCAATGAATTGGTTCTATGGAAAGTTAATCCACGAATCTGGATAGAAATCTGGATAGAAATGGAGTAGGACGAGGGCCTCCGAGCTTCGTTTTATACCTCACCATGGGATGAGCTGGAGGGCGTCAGAATCCCACTCTTCTCCGGTTTTCGGACTCTTCCCCTCGGAGCGTTTGGTCTCTTCCTCATCGAGGACGTTCAGCTGCAACACATGAACGCCATGCATCAATAGCACGCATCAGTCACCGCAGATAGCCAGTAGCTATCACGTATTCCAGATTCATGATTCCTCAGCAGGCGTTGAGTTCTCGGATGGCTAGGAGGCACCAGTTGCAACCCTTCCTCGATCACGAGGTGTAGGTCCTCGCGCGGGAGACGAAAATAGCAGGAGAAACAAGAACACACATTGATTCATTTTCGCTTAAAAGTACTCGAGATAGTAAACTTGTTTGGACGACTCATTCCTCCGATAGGTAGAAGTGGCTCTACTCTGCAGGCTCGCAGGGCTGAGAGTGTGGGGCCTGCATACCATGGGAGGCCAAATGGGAATTGTCGAGAGAATCGATCTAGACCAGTTTGAAGTGGATAAATCACGGCTGTTCAAGGCTTCGGATTTGCTGAGCGTTTCTGCAAGACCAGATGTCCCTTTCAAACCTGATGAGGAGACGGCTCGTCCAGGCTACGCAAGGACGTTGGAATGCACACTGAACCAATCCCGTACCAGATGTCCACAATAAGCATGATCTTCTGCTCTCTTAGTATAAAACTTTAATTCGACACCTCCATGTGCCTGGAATCAAAGCGCCAATTGCCTCATGCATGCTGGCGAAAGCGGATAGTAAAGAAATAGAATTTGTCAATTCAGCCCGCCCCGCAGCATGTCTTCCTGATTGACAGCCTGTATGGAGGTTCTAAGGGCTAACGTCGAGAATTTTCGGCCGGTAAGGCATTTGAACGCCATGCATCCACCGAAAACTCGATCCGAGCACAGTGAGGGGTAACAAGAGAGGTTGAAGAAAAACGAATAACCAGTTGGAACTTAAATCCTTCTGAGGGAGAGTGAAGAACGGGGATCCAATTCACATTTCGTCAGAAACGTGGAATTTTGGAGCGAAAAAAAGAGATATCGTCCGTCTCGCCAGAGCTTCACTCGCTCCACGGAGAGAAACATGTGCTCCGTGATTGTAGCTGGATCCATACTCGGCTATTCCTGCATGCCATGCTGAAAAGTACACAAGCGTGGTATCGGTCTCCTTTGTGCCTGACCTCCATCAAGCCACGAGCCCACAGAGCTGTTCGCGGGATCGAACTCAGAAAGAAAAGCATACCTAGCTCGCTCAAGCACTGGGCTGCAAGAGGACAGCTGAAAGTCTGGTGTTGCCCCCAGTCAGCGACTGCAGTATACGCACACCGACCGCCATGAAAACTCAAGTCGATTACAGAAAGCCATGTGAATGCTTCCCATCAGCTGAAACCTCCATGTTTGTCCAGAATACAGACATATGCGGTCGGAGAAGAGAAAGAGACGACGTTTTGAGATGCTCGCTGGAAGGGAGAAGTGCGGGCGGATTTAAGTTCAACCGCCATCCGTATTTGGCTTAGTCATGTATAGCGGAATTTAGTAGACCCGGCAGAACGGACCAACCAATCATTTCCAAGTGTTTTTGGCATCACATCACCAGCATCACTTACGTCCATCAACAAGCAGGCAGTTCACATTTATGAGTGCAGAGCAGCAAGGCCATCTTGTAGACAATGTTATTGAGTTAAGCCCTAGTTCTACCCAGTTACTTCGATCCTAAGATCTGCCATGTATCACAGACCACCCTACTCACTTTCCAAACCAAGCACAACCAAGGCTACTACCATATGTCATTTTCTCTCCACTTGGAAAAGAGAACCATGAGGAAGAAAGTCCTTTGTAGTTTAGACGACATCATCGCCATTTCCCTTCTTCTCAAGATCCTTGAACTTCTTCTGAAGCGTGAGCGGCGGGAACTTGTCACCACTAGCCTGTTCCATGGCTTCCGCAATGCGCTGCCACTTTTCAGTTTCAAACTTGTCTTCCATTTCCTTCTTGACTTTGAGCAAGAGGCTCTCCTATAACAATTTTTGGTTAGACAATCCAGTTAAGACACTAAAGTAAAGGGCAATGTTCGGCAACTGAACCACTTACATGATCCTTGGAAAGGACAGCGAGATTGGCCTTGATACGCATGTAGCGAGTGGAAAGAGTGGTTCCCTTGGTGGCCTCTCCGGTCATTTCTGTCCAGGCGTTCGCGATTTCAGCCCAGCTTTTGTTCTCTTTGTCTTTCAGACGAAGCAACATCTTATCCTCATCGCATGCGGTTTCATACGATGTCGGAATCGGACGACCTTTTTTGGCCACAGTAGCCTTCTGCTTCTTCTGAGGACTGCCCTCGTCGTCGGGGTTGACGTTTTCTTTATCGTCGTCGGTATTTTCTGCCTTGATAGCTACGTCCTTTTTGGCGGCAGCCTTGCGGCCACGCTTGCGTGGAGTAGCAGGAGCCTTGGGCTCTTTTGCACCCTGCATCAATTATCAGCCATGTGCTTTGATTCCAAATGAAGTGGCTGGTGCCAATGCAGTGTACCTTTTTGCCCTTCTTTGCAGGACCACCAGCAACTTCTTCTTCCTGCTTGACATCAGGTTCGGCAGAGCTGTCGATTTCTTCCTTTTGGACGGTGTCCTCGAGGTTATTAACAGCAGTGAAGCTTGCCATTTTCAACTAGGAATGGTGCTTGATGAAGATTGATCAGCTTGTGAAGATTTCAGGCGAAACGAAATGTGAAAATGGTGTGAGAATACGTGATCACAAGCCGAAAGGGTCCGACAGATCTGATGTTCAGAAGGAGAAATGAAACGAAAGAGATCTCAAGGCACGGTAGACCTGTGGAGATTCAGAAAGAGGAAAGAAGAGAAAGAAAAAAGTGAGGTTGTTATGGCCCTTTTATAATGACGTATGCTTTTCAACTGAACAGAATCACTACCTGCATAGGTAAGCAATTGCAACTGAACTGTTGAAGGGACGTGATGTCTCTTAGGATTCAACACTTCGGAGTGCAAGCTTGCCAAAGGCCATGATTCCATGCCTTTCGATATGGTTCTGACAGTCTCTCTGGTGAATATCACTGAAGCTGTGGCCTGCTCTACTACGGATGGGAGTAGCTGCTGGGCTCCTTGCGCTGATGCTACGCTTGACTTATATCGCATTGCACTCTAACATGGTATATCTTTTACAATTGCTGCTAACAATGAGAAGAAAGTTACCTTACAACGGAGAACGGAACTTAACGTGACAGTCCCTGGTGAATTTCTCCTTGGTCTAGTTAAGCCCAGAAACACGCCGTACAGCCCACAAAACTTTTCCTGATATCTGAAGTTCTTCTACATCCTGGTTCTGTTATGATGTGGGAGCTGCACCAGCCACCGGTATAGCTCCGAGAGTGAACGGCTGTTCCCGGCGCTAAGTGAATGTTTGGATGTTGGCACACTTTGGATACATAAAGTTGCCCCGCAATTGCTTGATAGTTTTGCTGGAATTTTATCAGGCTAACCTCAAGTTCAGCGAGCAAAGGGCTGTGGACCTCTGCCACTGGGAGAGAAGATACCGAAGCATTCCCCATTTCAACGCCTAATCATTTGCTACTCTAGAGGAAATATGAGATGACTAGCAAGATTGAGTAGAACATACAGCCACAGAATCGAATTATATTGCGCGTCAAGTATAATAAGGAATATAGGTACTATCTTCGTCGCATCATCACCATCATCCTTCTCAACCGAGAGAACAACCATACCACTTCGAAGAGGAAACATATAAAGAAGATAAAAGCATAATAACCCCAGATCACAAAGTCAAGTCATCGGCTCGTCGTGTACAACTTCCCGGCATGGATAAATTAAAGAAAACGAAGCCCCTAATAAATCGAAATTCCCCATTTTCTCCGTTCCATTCCGATCCCAGATCCCAGTCAAATTACAGAACATGGCAAGGAAGCAAGAGAAGGTAGCACGCATAAGGCACATTCGTGAATAGAACATCATAGAAAGAAGAAGTCACCCGGCAACCACTATCTCATAGGAGCAAGCAGACGAAATGTAAAAAATAAAAACATCAAAGCATGAACACGAAGGTTTGACGTTCATTAATCAACCTTGAGAAGATTGAACTCGAAGGGGTGGAGATAAGGGTTTAGGCGGAATGCCCTGAATGTGCTGATCAAGCTGAGGGGAGATTGGGAAAGGGTCAAATCACATACTCTAATACAAGCATAAAAAATGCAAACAGCTTCGAATTGTTGAATTGCACGAAGATTCTGGGCAAGCGCAAGAAATCTCGGGACGAGGTAGCTATTAGGTATAGCTTCGCATGGCATCCATGTATCCGGTTCCGCCCTTGAGGTCCTGCTCGAAGGTTTCTGCGACATCGAGAACACGATTGATATGCTCCATGGACAAAGCGGTCTTTTCATTGAGGGCGAGTGCTTGGGCGGTTCGAACTGAATTTTTGATCTAAAAGATTGACTCCATGGTTAGTTTCCTAGGGAGGCATTTCTCAATCGCACATTCGAGAATACAAAGGTACTTTACCTGTCGACCATTCAAGTTATGTCTAGCGAGAGTATCATAGTCCTTCTCAGTAAACTTAACAACCTCAAGGCCTTCCTTTGTGCGGACTTTATCCAGGAACATTTTCCAAACGGTGCGTTTGGCTTTGGTAGTCAGATCGCCGTATCTCAGGGCAACGTGGATACGCGACTGGAATGCATCGTCGAACGTTTCCACGCGGTTAGTGGTAAGGAAGAGAATGCCTTGGAAATATTCGAGCAGTCGCAAGAAGATGCTCACGAGAGCATTGCGGTGGATATCTTGAATCGTACGTTTCTCCAAGAAGACGTCTGCCTCGTCCAGGAGAAGAACAGCACCCCAGGAGTGCGCAATGTCAAGGATTTTGTTCAGTTCGCCTTCGAGAGTACGCGAATCAGTACCGAGCTCGCCAGCACTAACCATGTAAAGCGGACGCTTGAGTAATTCGGCGATGCCCTCCGCAGTGAGAGTCTTTCCGGTTCCGGGAGGGCCGTGCAGAACGGCGACAAGGCCCTTGCCTTTTCCTTGAATGACATCGTCAATATTTTCTGCCGCATGGAAGGTGTGAGACTCGACCAAAGCTTTCACGATTGACTTCTGATTTCCAGGAAGGACCAGGGAATCAAAAGCGCCGGAGTTCCATTCAATTTCCTTGATTCCGGAAACGGTAAATTCCAGCCAGAGCTTCTCACTGAAAGCGAATCCCAAAACGACCGGGCTTGCAATCAAGAGTTCCTCTTCAGTGAATTCAACGTCATCATTGCCGGAAGCTCCGTCTTTGATTTTGTCAATGTCTTCCTTGACAATCTCGTTGCCATTTTCATCGACTTCAACCTCAATCAGGTGAGGCTTGCCTTCCTTGTCATGAACAACCTTGAGCTTACTCTTGGGGGCGTCATCTCGAACGATTCGTTCCGACTCCGAGGTAGAGCCAACGCAGCAACAATCACCATCGCTATCTCCATTAGAGCCTTCCAGTGTGTCTGACTCCTTGGGCTTAACCGTACTAATGGGATAGTTCGGGTTGATCCGACGATGCAAGGCAGGATCCACCATCACACGACCATTGATGTTCACTTTAATAATTGAACGACGCTTCTTGAAGAATGCCATGCCTTGATGGAAGCGATAGTTCATTCCCTGGAGGGAAACGAATTTCTTGCCGCGTTCGACGAGTTTTGCCTTCATTCCCTCAGCGTCACGGTGGTACTGGATGGGATAACAGGCAAGACTGGTGATCTTTCGAGGACCCTTGAAGAAATCAACTTCACCAGTCATTGTGCCCATACCAAACGCTTTACCATCGTATTCGAGATAGCGACCTTCAATGGAGTACCACTGGCCTTTCATGAATGAGCTCTCTTTGGTGGCATACTCGAGCTTGAATGCGCGAGGCTCATCAGCAGCTCCATAGGTAGGAGTGTATACAATAGTATTTGGCTTAAACAGAGCCCAGAGCAAATCGAATGTGATGGTATTGTTCTCCAACAGCGGGTAGAGAGTCTTCTTCGTCTCAGCATAGTCCTTGTCGAGGTATTTGACAAGGATCTTGAGATGTGCCGCTTTCATCTCTGCCTGCTTCCTGTGCTTCTTCTTGTCTGCAGTTTTGGCGATCGTCTTGAGCTCTTTTACGTATTCACGACACTCCTCAAGGTAGAGGAAGAGCATATTGGGATCGACAGCGGGGGTATCTTGGACAAGACTAATACTCTTGACACCGTCCATGACATGGGAAAGTGCATCCTTGAGAGCCTTACTTTTGATGTCAACGAGAGTTTCAAGATACTTGTTATCCCAGTCGAATCGACGGCGAACAGTGAATATGTATTGGTCCCACTCGTTGGCATCCGGGTCTTTGACCGTTTCTGTCAATTTGTAATTGTGGAGAGTGTTGTCCCATACTAACCAAGGTCAGGTCAGCACAGAAGGACGCTGGCATCATTAAAGGAGGAACGCTGACTTACGCTGGTCAATCCGCTTATACGCCACTTTAGATGCACGCTTCTGCTTCTTGGCTTTGGCGGCCCTTTGAAGAGCACGTTGCTGCTGCTGTAGCAAAGCTGCCTGTTGTGCGGTCTGTTCGGCAATAAGCTTGTTATCAATGTATCCAGCCTGTTTGAGCTTGCGTTGACGCATTCCACGACTGAGCTGGAGGCCACCTCGAGTTCGCTGAGTACCTCGAATGTGCGGCTCGCCCTCATCAACATCGCCCTCGTCTTCGTCTACTTCCTGTAGCTTTTTGGCCTTTTTGGCCTTCTTTTTTGCCTTCAACTTAGCTCTTTTGCTCTTTTCATCATCAGAAGAGGCGTCATCACTGTCAGAGTCGACTTCTGAAGTGGAAGTATCCGCCTTTCTCGCCTTCTTCTTCTGCTTTGATTTTCTAGCGCGCTCCTTGGCCTTCTTCTTCTTCTTTTTAGATTTCTTGTGGGTATCATATTCTGAAGAGTCATCAGAGTCAGAATCTGATGAGGAAGAAGAGGAGCTGGAGCTTGAGGATGAATCATCATCACTGTCAGTGTCTGAGGTGGAAGACTCTACAGCTTTCTTCTTTTTCTTCGACTTTTCAGATTTTGTTCCATGGACAACGTTGTGTTTCTTGCAGAGAGGTTTCTTGGACGCATTGTCGGCGGTAGATAACGCAGCCGGAGTTCCGTCTGTATTGGGAGTCATGACTTCAGCCCCAGCGTCCTGCTTCTTTTCGAGCCCATCGGCATTGTTTGCAGCGGAGCCGGGATTTTCGTCCGGCATGGCGGTCTGATTTAAATGGCCGTTAAGCTCTCCGTTGGGCTGGGAAGACGGGGACGACGAAACAGGAGTCAAGACGGGATCGGGGCCCGGATTGAGGCTTTCACCCGTAGAGCTGTCTTTGGTTGGCTCGGGATTGTCGGAGGGAGCTTGCAGGGGCGCAGTTGGAAGAGACGGAGCAGATTCAGGATCCGGCATCTACCAGAAAGACTGGGTGAGAAAGGAACTCATTACAGTAGAGAGAAATCACAAACAGAGGAGCAACACAATGTCACACAATCAACGGCACAGGGCCACCTTGGGCCAACGCACGTCTTAAGTGATTGCAAGTGAAGGGAATGAATCAAACATGCAGAGGGAGCGGCCGGCACCAGGCAGACGGCTCTTTAAATAGACAGAGTTGCTTGATGCTCGGCAAAAGTCAGATGATAACAAGCTTAACGGGGCACTTACCACTGTTGAGTCAATGAGAACGAACCGCCGAGAAGATGACTAGCAGGCTCCAGCAGGCACAGCAAGATGAGACCGAAAGAACGGCAAAATGTGACAGTGATGAACAGAAAAGACAGCAGAAGAGGGTTATGATGGAGCTGCGGACAACAAGAAGGGAATGGTGAGATGGTGTGCGGTCTGGATGCTTGTTTGTGTTAGCGGCAGAGAGAAAGTGAAGCTGAACAGTTCGAGGCCCAGAAGCCAATTGTTGCCTGGCATGACACTTTGTGGAGAAACACAACACCAGGGTCAAACAGCATGCATGGAACAGACTTTACGGCCTCAGATTTCCTTTTTATCTTCTAATGTTTTCTTGAGGGGCGGTCAGCAATGTGAATCCCATAACTTAGAGACTGAATTTTTTTTTTTTTTTCCTTGATGTTCTCCTGTTGATGAATTTTTGGACTTATATAACAACAAATCCAGCCCAGCATCTAACTGAGAGCAACCTGTCTTGACTGGTGGGAAAACGATCAAACAGCTCTTGACACATCACCCAAGTCAAGTCCAGCATCGAATCCCGGTCGTTAACTTGGTCAAGCTAAATTTGGGCCCATCAGCAGCATCCACACCCCCCAGTCATTCCGCTTCTTTTTCGGCCATGCTGCTCGAAAGGCTGACTGCAGATGGAGTCTGCTGTGCCTTACAGTAGGCTGTAAGCTTCGCACACCCACTTACAGATACGACGCCAACAACCATCCTCGACTCGGGATAGTAATAACAGGAAGGGCACAGCACAGTGACTTCTCAACAGAGTAGCTGGTACCTAGGCGATCCCTGTGGCCCAGGGGGACCCGCACCCACCCAGAGCTTGGAGCTTGCTGGCTTGCTGGCTGCTGCTGGAGGGACCCATCCCGGCCAGTCGCCTCTGCTCCACTCCCAACATGGGGAAAAAGTGGGCCGGGAGAAGGTATCCGGTACTTGGCGCCCAGGTCACTCCCACTCCAGCCTCTGATATAGCTTGACGCACGCCCATGTAACCCTCCAATCACGAACGAGCCAGGCAGCCTGTTGTTGAGCAAGCCAACTCCTTCTCAGCCACCAGATCGTCTTGTCTGCACTTGCTGTCCAATCATTTCTGTCTGGCTGCAGTGCTGCCTATTTACTTTTTTCTTCTTCTAAAAAAATCTAAGCATGGGCGGTCGAAGTGTTAACTATGTCACGGCACTTTGATCTGACCCAACAACATGGCACAATTCACCGAATATTGTTGAGAATTTAACCACGCCGTGTAACCGCAGCCTTTGAGGCCGCTTCGCACCATTTCGTATTGTGCACACGGATCGCACACATACGGAGTGAGCTGCAGCCCGCTTCGTCAACAGGCAGGGCAGAGAGCAAAGAGATATCGAGTCACCCGCCGGCTCCCCAAGACATGACAATTCATCATCTCGCAAAGGTAACTCGCTTTTCGTTCTTGGGGCAGACCCAGAGTCCCTGGATCAAAGTCTCACCTCGCAAATGTGGGCACCCGTGCCGTCTCAGCGGCCACACATGCTTAAAAAGCAGTGCAACCACTCTCGATAGAGGCGTCGCTCATCGTCGTTGAAGACAGGGAAAGAAAAGGAAAAAAAAAAAAGAAAGAAGAAAAAGGAAATATAAAATCATCGACGCCACGATGCGGAATCTTCCATAGAATTTTCTTCGTCCTCTATCCCGGTTGGTCCGCGTAGGCCGCGCAAGACGGACAAGGCCTCGCACTTTTCGCGTCTAATAACCAGTAGTCCGTAGTCCGTACTTCCTACAGAGTACATTGGGGCTTGTGGTACTTTACTGAGGCTACCTACATGCCCTAGCACCGGGTACATGGCTTCGGTATTATGTAGTTTAGGCATTACAATTCACATCTCCCAGCTTGCACTGATTCCAGGCAGAATCCAATGTCTCTCCACTGCGAGCAAGCCACCAGGCAGTGATTTACTTCCTCGACTCTCGGTCCTCGGAATCTGAGCCCATGGATGCCTTGCGGACTCCCGATTCGTTCTCCGCATCCTGCTGTTATTGGCTTGTGCATTGCCGAACCAAGAGAGCGTTGTGCATCGGGAGCGAAGATGTCCATCTCTTCTGTACAACAACGGACTGATAACGCTAGTGCCGAGCGCCCGCACTGACCCGTCGTCACCGTGCACCGGGCGACAAGCGCCAGACAAAAGCCAGCGAATCCTGAATAGCTGGCTATCTACTGCCGAGTATACTAGGCTCGCCGACGCTCTGTGAGAACTTTCCTATGTTCGAAAGAAAGAGAAACGACATTTGTATATCACTAAGCAGAAATGACTCGCATGGTCAAGAAATGGCATGACCTCCTGCGCAATGCTTTTTCTGGACGTAGGTATGTACGGTGTATCAAACACTCAAAGCCTAACACGGAAAAACAACGTCTTCCTTCTAATATACACGCTGAGACCATATACCAAGAAAGCAGGAAATTAAACTACCTAGCTGGAAAGTAAGGGTTGGGTAATCCCATCATCTGCAACAGAACAGGATAAAGTGCCAACCGGGCATACACAACGACCAACACAAGCAAGCGGCAAACACACAAGAAAGCGAATCAGCTTCTTATCGATCTACCCCTGCTACGTCTGTGATGCCCGTTCCCAAAATAGCTATGCGAAACAGAGCCTCGCGGGCTTATCGGGGTATCGGCGGGAGACACTGGCCTCATGCCTAGCCGACATTCACCCACTCGTCGTAAGAGACCCTGGAGAGCGAGGCGAATCTCGCTATTAAGATCGCGTGATAGCAAATCAACGCCCAGAGGGTAGAAAGTCTCAATGTGTTTATCGAAAGTCTCACGTGGGAAGCCAGTGTATCCTTCAACCACGTCCACAACAACCGGTCGCCAGGCAGCAATGTTACGTTGTTGGGTTTCTTCATCAAGTGTAATGTAGCCGCGGATGATATCCGCACAAAGTCTAGCGCGCCAAGTCAGATATACCTTCAGGTGTTCAAAAATGGCACGGATACTTACGGTATAAGCGCCTCCTCCGTCTCCTTCCGACTGCTCTTTCTCTCATCGCCCTCATCGTGATACATCCTGAAAAGGATATTCACATATGTTGCAGCGCTCCCGCTCTCTTGTTTCAAGAGGTTAGGGGGCTGTTTCATGAACCCCTGCTTCCAGAGAGCGACCCTAAGCTCCTTCGCTTCGTTAAACTTTTTTGCAAATTGGTAGCTTTTCTTTAAGAGCGCCATTAAGCGTAGTAGCTCATGGCTTGGGATCTGGTCGTACACTGCGTCGTTGGAAAACAGTTCATTGACTGTCTCGATCATCAGCAGCTGGAGAACGCAATTGGTTATAATGCGGTTGAAGAATCTTCGACGAGCAGCACTAATGGTTGCAGGGGATTGCTGCTGGTCTGTTGGAGTGGCATGATCCTCAAGCTGGCCAGAGCCTTGGTGAGTTTTGCCTGGCTCTTCTTCAGTTCCGGTCTCCGGCCTTTGCTCGCCATTGATGGTCGCCCCGTCCCCTTCAGCAATTTGCTCATTCGCGATCTCGTTTGCTGATGTAGAATCGTCGGCCACTTTCGAAGACTCTGAGCTCTTGACGGGAGAAGGGACGACGGCTGTAAATAGTTCATAAGCAGTGGTTTTCTCAAACAGTTCCACAAAGGCTCCAACAATCTTATCCCAGTGCGTAGCCTGGAATTTCTGTACATTTTGTAAAATCAGCTGCTGGAGACAATTGCTCCCGATTCGAGCAATAGTGTCATTTTCTTGGCATATGCAAAGTGTCAGCAGCCCCAAGAAACGGTCCAACATGTACTCCAAAGCATCGAAGTAGTGAGTGAATAACGTGATCATGTGTCGTAAAGCTTGGATCATAGTTGTCGAAAGCCAAACAGAGAGCTCCTCATGATTTGGTACTTTAGACATCTCTGACTTCGACTGCAATACAACGAAGATAGGATACAACAGTTGCCGCCAGAGAACATCCCAGAATTCGGTTGGGAAGTCACCTCCATATCGAATTAGGATTTCAAATAGATAGCTCAATGCCCTGGAATCCAATCAGCTTTCTAGTTTGCGTTCAGTTTTGCGGAGCCTTCATTCCTACCTAGATCGAACTTCAAGGTCATCCCCGGTCATGAGGACATCTTGGAATGCAATAAGAATCGGATACCAAAACTGTTCTTCCGCTGATTGTCTGCTAGTTTGGGGCGTCAGTGGAAGGGCAGCCTCGCCTGCGGCACTGGATGTAGAGGAACGGCGATGGGAAAGAGGACACTCTGGAGTTTTGAGCATCTTGGGAACTGTTGACTTGAGTGTTTCAATTGCCTGCAAAGACTTTTTCTGGAACTTCAGATTTTTCGAGAATTCTGTTAAGCAGACAATGAAGTCTGGGAATGCTCCTTGTGTAACAACAACTCCAAAGCGGCTGCTATATATCTGGGAGACATGCTCGAATGCCATGTTTACAATTCCCTCTTTTAAGACAATTAGCCAAAATCATGTGAAAAAGAGACTTCTGCTTACCGTATGGCTCTCTTGCAGCGACAGAGAAAACCCCGAACATAGTTTTCCATCCGGAGCGGATATTATTTCCACGAGCTTGTATCATCTGGATTAGGCACCTTAACACCATGTCCTTGACCGTAACAACAGTGCTATTAGCCATGACATGTTCGAAAGGTTTCAAAAAGTCTTTCTGGAACTTAAATCCAGGCAGTTCTTCAATTTCCAAAAACCTCATCGACAACTGTCTGAGAGAATCCAAAGCGAAGAAGACAACCGCTGTGTTTGTATGGCAGCCAACTTGGTTAAAGTGTTCACCAAGCACTTCCCAGATTCTGCTCCATTCAATCCTGACTCGTGTCATGTTGTAGTAACTGATTTCCACAAGCTTCTGGAGACTATAGGTGCGAGGAGATTCACTTTGACCAGAGGACTGGATCTCCTGCCAGCTGACATTGCTTAGAGCCCAGACGAAGTCCACGATCGCATCTTGAGAAAGGTTTGCGGTGTTGGTAAATATTCTGTCCACTCCTCTAACCATTTCGGTTGATCGACTCTCCATGGCAATATCTGGTCTAAACTGCGCCGATCCATTTATAGATCGTGGCCTAGGCCTTCGAGGGACCTGTAGTGACTTGCGAGTGCGAGAGCTATCCGAAGGAGGTGCCACACGGGCAACAGACATATCTGGAAGAGCGCCTTCGTCCACACCGTCGGTAAGCAACTGGAACCGGTCAAGTTGGCTGATGCAGGTGAGTACTTCTCTCCAAGAACTCTTTAGGTTGTTCCCTTCGCTTATCGCTACGTCAAGTAAGACTTTAAGCGCTTCCAGATTCTTCGCCATCATTTCTCGAAGATTCCCGAGATTAGTGAACTTAGCGAGAGCGGTTACGAAGGCAACTCGTGGAGTCTCTAAGTCAAAGGCACACGATACGCGAATAGCCAGCTTAATGCCTTCCATACACAAGCGGATTGTGTCAAGGTTTTGGGTATCCTGTGCTTGCGCCGAGAGGCCAGACAAGAACGACATCCAGGTCACATTGAACATGGAGCCCACATGCCGGACAGAAGTAGCTGGGATAAACCTAGAGAGCGCTTCCTTCATGGCAGACTTTCTCTGGGCTCGGATTAAACTTCTGTAAAGTTGTTCCGTCTTGTTGGCTATCTCTTCCGAAGCCTGAGCGTATTTTTCGCCTTGGATATCCCTTCCAACAGTAGCTAAAACTTGACCGGCTCTAGAGGCGAGTCCGGAAGCTGGAGGTGCTTGGCTAAGGTTCGCAGCGTGCTCCCGTTCGCTGTATAAAACAATTTCATTATTAGCAATTTCGTCGTAAATGCCTCCAAGATACTCGGCTGGGACATCTTGGAGATCTCTATTATTTCGGATGAAGTCTTCCTTTGTCATTTTCCGTTTCAATTTGGAACTGTGAAGGTCAGTATTAAGCATAATCACTGAATATGCAAGGACGTAAGGATCGTCTGCTGTAGCAAAAGCTTTTGGGTTCCCCGTGAGGTACCTCTCTGCAAACTTAAGCATGAAGCGATCAATCTTCTGGGATTCCCCGGGAAGCCGGAAGCTTTGCAAAAACTCGCGGAGAGCATCGACAAAGCCACGATCGCTAAAATCCATCAAATCGACAAACGCATGCATTATTGCAATGTTCTCAGCATCTCCCTCACCAAGGAATTCGCCAAGAGCGGCTTTGTCCAAACGGTCATTTCGAATTAGAAAACTAGCAATATCTGAAGGGGAATCCGATCGGACGAAACCTTCGGAGAGGAAGAGCTTCATTCCCCGTTTGGGTTTGAAATTGAATTGCCGGATCGCATTTGTGAGCGCGATCTTGCGTTGCTTTACCTTTTCTATTTCGTTTGGATCATCCTCTGCAACAGGGGTGGATTGGCCAGTGAGAGGATCCCCGGCGTCTATCCTTGGTGAGGCGGCGGTTATTGTTGGAGCCGCAGTGTCAAGAGATTCTCTGGACATCTCCAAGGAGTTCCGTGAAAAGGGTTCCCGTGATATAGATTTTGAAGAATTTGTATCCTGTGAAGACCATGTATCCAGGGACCGCAGGATCTCTACCAAGCACTCTAGTGCCTTTTGTTTCATAGCATATTCTGGTGGTACACTTTGGGAGTTTGTGATTGTGATATTATCAATTTTTGCGGTTGATAAAGATGGAGGTAGTGTTCCTGGATGGTGCCAGTCATGAGCAGATGTTGGTGTGTTTGCATGCTGTTCTTGATATTGCTGCTGCTGCTGTGCTGTCACTGCTACTGGCATGCTTGACATCCGTGACAATTGTTCGATGATACTAAAAAGAGGTCAATGTTAATAAACTACACTGACAGTTGGAGTACATACCCCTGGAACATATTCTCGAGAGCTGTGCGATCACAGTCATAATTCAAATATAACTCAACAAGGGCACGGGGATCGGTCGATAATCTCCCAAGGACATCCATGAAATATTGTTTCTGGAACATTGGTGAATTGCGCTTCTCCAGGATAGCCAAGTATATTTCCTTGAAAAACACCTCCAATTCTTTCTATTTCCAGTGTTAGACAATAATTGTGGTAATGGGAATAGTTTGACTAACCTTTAACATGACCCGCATGTGCTTTAACATTAGCCAGAATATCTCACAACAGACCTCAAAGACAGGAGGTACAGAGCTGGCCCCATTTCTACTAAGACTCAAACAAAGATGTGGCCTAATAGCCTGCAGCAATGTCATGGTGTCACCCGTGGTTGAACTACTCTTAATAGTAGCAAGAGGCGAAGTGAACACAGCAACATGGTTGTTGAGAAGGTGCTGCATTAAATGCAACGACAATAGCTTGGATCTCATATTCTGTGATTTCAGATCTTGTTGCTGCTCATGGGACAGAATTTTATGGCTCAGTTTGCACAACGCCCGGAAGACTAAGAATGCGTCCTTGACATAGATTTCGTCTTCATCGTCTATGGCCGGATCCAAGTCATCGCCTGAAACCGAACGTGATGCTTTGCGGTTGGCTTTTGCCCGAGTTACCATCGTAGGGGCATTATCATTCACCATCGTGTCATCTTTATTCGTCTCGAAGCTTTGCAATGTCATTTTCTCTCTTGGCTCTTTGGCAACTGGGTGGACAGAAACAGGAGATTGCCCATCTTCAGGGGATTCATCCTGTTCATTTAATACATCGTCGTTAGGTTGATCGAGTGAGGCGTCGGAGACGGCCCGGTTACGGTGGTTCTGGGCTTCGCGAAGTCGTACTTCCTTGAGGTCAAGGCGAAGGCGCACACGGTCATAAACGGTGCCAACCATTTGAGTGAGCGAACCCTGCGCGATATGTTGATTCTGGCTTGATTTTGAATATATGAAGATGTTATATATCTGTCTCACGGCTTTGAGCAAACCGGCGCCATGAACGACAATTTTGTCGTTTAGAACTGCAGCAAGCAAAGATTTAATGATCTGCTGTTGGATCTCTGGCGGAGTTGCTTCATTCTCAAAACAGTCACATATTGTTTCAATCGCACGTTCTATTAAGGGCGGGTGGTCTTCCGACTCTGACTTGATTTCGCTTTGCGAGGAAGGGAATGCGAAATAGGAATATGTGATGAGTTTCCCAATGCAATCTAGAGCAGTAATCTGGAGTGGAATGCTAAGTGTCTTGCTAGCCAGCTCTAACGGTCGAAAAATGATTTCCGGGTCAATGGGGTTCTGTTCGGACTGTTTGATATTCCCCAAGGCTAATTTCACGGCTTCATCCAATTCCTTACTGCGCCGTGCTTCCTTGGAGGCCGCAATTGTGTCGAGTGCCGTGATAACGAAAACGGCAGAGGTAAGCGGCGTAGATCGATGTGTACCTTGAGTAGCAACTGTAGACCGCGAGTCCGAGCGTTCTCTTCTCTCTGTCGGCAGAGCGGGAACTGGGCTTGAATAGGGCTGGGATTCGACTTCAGTCTCTGTCGTTGTGTCAGAGCTGGTAATTACCGGGATAGACGGTCTCTCTTCTTCATTATCCCCTTGCATGGTTCCTGAATCTCCCAATCCTGCCTCAGCCTCTCGATTTGGGGGATCTTCGGAATCCGGGGTATGCGAAGGCTCGTCTTGTGAAGGCACACTTAGGGGAATCGGTGTCGATGGTTTAGTTTTATGTGCCATGCTATCTTCATCCCGCGCTTCCGCCATCATTGCTTCGCTATGCGTTGAAGTGCCGGCAGTTTCGTCAGTGGGGGACACGCCGGTCACAGCGTCTTGCTCAGGCACATCGCGCTGAGCCATTGGTGGCTAGACTCCAACCTCTATAAGCAATGCACACCGCCAGAAGGCTTGTCCGCATTGAAAGGCAGTTAGCAGCAAGGTGGGTGGCACAAAAAATAGAAAGTCTGATGTATGAACATGCGTTCGCCCTCACTTCAATATTCCATCCTCGCACAGCTCTTGACCCCCATGTCCTGAGAGTGGCATCTTTTGATACAGATGCCGACGCGGCCCTACAACGCAATCAATGGCGCTAGCCCGGAATAGGACTAGCCCGTTGCGTATTAGTAAGCTTTGGGGAATTGGTGGGAACTGGCCAGAGATCCGCCGAGACCAACCAAATAATAGCTCAACAAAACACATAGGCAAGCTGGTCCAACTTCTTTGTTCATACGTGGATTGAATCTCTCGACAGGATCCCAGTGCGGACCTTTACAGTCGCTCTTCATTTTGCCAGCGGATTACTTTCGGTTCAATTTGTCGTTATATTTCTTCTTACAATGGCTTCCGCTGCAGTGATGTCACGCTCCTCTTCATGTCGCCTACTTGGCTCGAGACATACTTACCTTCTACGAGAATCGCGAAATGTGTACAGGCTACATGAGGCTATCCGGTAAACCCTTCCTCAATGATCCTCGATACCAGCACGTAAAAAATTTTCGCTGATATGATGTCAATTGTAGGCCACAGTTGCCTCTCTATGCGTCGCTTGCTAGATACTATGCCTCGAAATGTATGCCCTGCCTCCTATTTCACTCAATACGAAACAATTAGTCTGGACGAAAATTCTAAGAATATGCCTTATATAGCGTACCCCCCTCACACAATTATCAGCATGCCTGCTTTGTCGCCGACAATGACGGCAGGTAATATCGGAGCGTGGCAGAAAAAAGTCGGCGACGCACTGGCACCTGGGGACGTCTTGGTAGAAATTGAAACTGACAAGGCTCAAATGGACTTCGAATTCCAAGAGGAAGGTGTTCTCGCGAAAATTCTGAAGGAGGCTGGTGAGAAAGATGTCCCGGTTGGGAATGTGAGTTCTCTTCTTGGGAGTCCGCTGTAAAGTCACGAGTATTGTTTTCTAATATCAAGAATAGCCTATCGCCGTGATGGTTGAAGAAGGTACCGATATCGCGCAGTTCGAATCTTTTTCCCTTGAAGATGCTGGGGGCGATAAGAAGCCAGCTGCCGATAAGGCTCCGAAAGAAGCTCCAGAGTCATCAAAAGGGCCTGAAACTGAAGCCGAAACCTCGCCTGCGCAAGACGAATCTAAGCCTGCCGCAGAAGAACCCGAAGTTACCGGCGAACGCCTACAACCGTCAATTGATAGGGAACCCTTGATCAGCCCCGCTGCTAAAGCCCTTGCCTTGGAGCGGGGAGTTCCAATCAAGGGCCTTAAGGGCAGCGGCCCCGGAGGCAGAATTACGAAGGAGGATATTGAGAAATATCAGCCTGCTGCCGCCGCTGGCGCTGCTGCAGGCCCGGCCTACGAGGACATTCCTGCCTCGTCCATGCGCAAGGTTATTGCAAGCCGCCTAACTCAGTCCATGAGGGATAACCCACATTACTTTGTCTCCTCTAGTCTGTCTGTAACGAAGCTTCTTAAGCTTCGCCAAGCCTTGAACTCCAGTGCGGACGGCAAGTATAAACTCTCTGTCAATGACTTCTTGATTAAAGCCTGCGCCATTGCGCTTCGCAAAGTCCCTGCTGTCAACTCAGCTTGGATTGAACAAAATGGCCAGGTTGTGATTCGCCAACACAAGACTGTCGACATCAGCGTCGCCGTCGCTACTCCTGTCGGCCTCATCACCCCCATCGTGAAAGGCGTTGAAGGGCTCGGATTGGAAAACATTTCACGTCAAGTTAAGGATCTCGGCAAGCGTGCGCGAGACAACAAGTTGAAGCCGGAAGAGTTCAATGGCGGCACATTTACTATTAGCAACATGGGCATGAACCCTGCCATTGAACGGTTTACTGCTGTGATCAATCCTCCCCAAGCTGCCATTCTTGCCGTCGGCACCACCAAGAAGGTTGCAGTACCGGTAGAGACGGAAGAGGGCACTGAAGTGCAGTGGGATGATCAAATTGTGGTCACTGCAAGCTTTGACCATAAGGTGGTAGATGGGGCTGTTGGCGCCGAGTTCATGCGGGAGCTGAAGAAGGTCGTCGAAAACCCTCTTGAATTGATGCTATGAGCTCTGTGATCTTTTTCATTTCCCCTGTTCTCTTCACTTAGATTTGCCTAGCGACATGGGCCTTGAAGCTACACTTGTGCCTCAATTTCCTTTTCAATCTTGTACTAAAAATGTATTACTGTGCCCCATGACTGTTCTATTCCCTTTTTTGTATCACTCTTTCTCTATGTTCAGTTGAATACACAAATACCAATTTGCGGGAATTGAGTTTGCAACTTATGGACAGTTTGGCTGCATTTTGAACTCATCGTCATTGCGCCCGATGTGACCTTTATTACCGCCAAGACAGTTACGTAACTCTTGGCACCTTCATTTGTGGCTTGAGAGCAGACCTCATGGGCCAAGCGGAGCCTATGACGTAATGCAGTCAGTGGGAAGCTTTCATCACTTCCCGGAATCACTTCGCAGGCCAGCGACAATAAAAGGATTGGCTACTACCTCTCTCTGGCCTATAAAACACGCTGCTTATCCTTCATCTAGGACTACATAGGTGAGCCCTTATTTGAAACTCATTTCCACACCGGCTAGCGATAAATCAGTTTGCTGGCTACTATCCTCCTTCACCTCTCTTTCTCCAGCAGTTCATACCGATCCTGCCATCCGACTTTACCTTCCGTATACACCTACAATGTCATACGCTGAAGCCGCTGCACGAGGCGCAAGCCAGAGTCCTAAAGAAGTAAGGATCCTTCAATGCGTTGTGTATACTTGTTTACTCTGCCTCAATCACCAATCATAGCTGACTTTCAATTGCAGGCGTAAGTGAGAAATGCGCATACCGACAATGTCATTGAGCCGTCACGCCTCTAACATCTTCCCATTTAGAGCTGCCCCGCAACCCCCTCAAGTCGAATTCACAGACACCGAGACCACCACGTCATCCCTCGTTGACGTCGATTCTCCGCACATCAACACAGTTCCATCAAACTATGAATCGCAGTCTGTAAAGACCAATACCCAAGCCGAACGCCTCCAGCGTGAAGAAGGCCAAAAACGTCGTCAAACGGAACATAAAGAGAAAGCCAAAGTGGCTGCTGAACGAAGCAAAGAAAGGGCTAAGGGAACATACGCAAAACTGTGTGACAATAAGTCGAACCCGGTTCTCGTGACCAATGCGATACTACTTACAGTTGCGAGCGCGGGGCTGGGCTATGGTGCTTATCAAAAGTATCTAAGGGGGATTCTGACTTGGGAGACGGTTATGTGGTGGACAGGCGGTATTGGCGCCGCTGGTCTATTGGATTATTTTGTGAGCAAGTAAGTCAACTCCGATATTTTTTGTCTGATGGAAGGTAGTATCTAATGTGAGGTTTACGGAACAGGTGGTTCGTTCAGAACAAATACCCGCCAAAATAAGAAACTCAACTGGAGATATCTTGGGAAGTTCGTCTGAATCGCTCTGGCCGGAAATTAAAGTGCTATTGAAATTACTCCTCTACTCCTTAGCTTGTTTTTCGCTTATTGCTGGGAGGGAGTTGCTGGGTAGTCTTCTGCATGTGTCAACATAGCTTGCGTCTGTGATATGTATATTTTCCAATTGGTGGTTTATAGTCTTCTCTGAGCTCATTCCACAATCATTGGACATGTGCTAGAAACCGAGTCACCGAAGATCAATACTAGTAGTAACTTCTAGGCGTACTCCTTTCTAATTTAGGTCAACGCTTTCAGATGGCCAGCAATCGCTGTAATGGTATTATATAACTTGGCTAATTTCAATTGATAGCAGTCGGATAATGTAGTACTCTTATCGTTGCTACCTATTACTCCGTACTATCATTTCAACGTGAGCGATGAATGCCCTGTCAGGGAGTTGAGTGATGGATTTTATCGAGGGCATCTTCATGTTTCAACGCACCGGGTTCCCGCCAACCCCGGTGCATGGAAACATCGTGTTGTCGCATCCGGGGTTGCTTTTGGATTTAAGGGCATACGACATTCCATGTGCTCCGAGACCCAATTCATGGATTCCTAACTATTGGATGGATCAGCGGGTGCAGCGAGTGCGGGCGGAAAATTAAATGATGCGGTCAGGGCGGCGTCACAAGGCAGAATGCGACTTGCTTGTGACTTGGGGACAGCTTGCAACGGGTCTTGAAGGACTTCGCTTCACATTCCTCTCTTACACCAGCTATAAGGTCCTGTTAAAGCTAATGGCATACCGGTAGCTACATTGTGAAATAGGTTCTTATTATAATTTACAGGTAAACGTCTATACGATGGTATGTCTCTCCCAGTTGCTCGCCTTTTTCGTCCCTGAACGCTAGACTGATGTAATCGGGAGTAGAATTCCCTTTTCAACGCCGCATTGAAGCAATCTGCGGCTGTGCGTCGTGATCTTGACACATTCGCCGAGTCTCCTTCCTCCTCACCAGCGGCGCTCCAAGGTCAGTCTGGCGAGTTAACATCAGTTGCGCTTCCCGGCCCAGCATTTCAGAACTATGCTCAGCTTTACTTCCATTAGGCCAGATATCCGCATCCTTAGCATCATTTTCGCGAACCATCGACGATTACTCGTCCCTGTCGAAAAAGGAACTCATTCCGGAAAAACAGGAGAAGGCATTTGAGCGGTTAAAGAATTTCAGGGCCGAACTCGCCGATTACAGGAACCAATTTGACAGATTAAAAAGAGAACGCGACGATGCGGTACGTTCAGGCGGGCTATCAAGGCTTTCATCCACAGATTTCGAGTCCAACTGACAATGATCTTGAAAACGAACAGCAAGTTGCTACCAATAGAAGTGAACTCCTGGGACGTCGACCTCACCATGCAGCCACCCCGGAAAACCCATATGCCCAATCCAACCTCCCTTCGCAGCCTTCCCCTTTTGCCAACCCCCACAGGCGTCAAGCATCCGGAAGCACAGGCCTCAGCTTCGGCGCCGACCCTTCGCAATACAATCGTGAACAACACGCCTTACGAGAGCAGTCGTTTTTTGCAAACACAAATACGCAATTAGATGAATTTTTAGATCGCGGTAGAGCAGTGCTTGGGGACTTAGGACAGCAGCGAGAAATCCTCAAAGGGACACAGCGGAAATTATATAGTGTTGCCAATACGCTCGGTGTTAGCGGGGAGACAATTCGAAGGGTAGAAAGGAGAGCCAAACAAGACAAATGGATCTTCTGGATTGGTGTGGTTATATTCTTTGCATTCTGCTGGGCAGTGTTGCATTTCCTGCGGTAACGCCTGTGGATTGTTTTGCAAATGGCCATGTTGCTTTTTGGGTACTACTGTAATGTTTTATTGGCGTCCCGGGTAGGTAGATATTTGAGCGTTTAGCATTGGATGTATCCTTTAATGCCGTTTGGAGTTGTTCGCTGATTTTTCATGTCGTTCCGATGACAAACCACTTAAACATGGTCATAAGATCATAGTGTATTCTTTTCACCCGCGTCGCGATGATTCAATCCATCGCCAGAATTTCTGAAGGACCGTTTCAACTTGGCCTGGAGAATCTTCAGCTGTGATACCCTGTGGCAGTGCATCCGATGCGGCACGGTCGCGGCCAATTAGGCAGAGAATTGTCTCGTATCGACGAAGCTAAAACCGCAATGTGGATGGAGGTTTTAAGCCTGACAACAACGCAAATGCGAATATCCCGCAATCATTCTGGATCGCCAATTGTTCAGAATGACCATTTCAGAACGCTCTACCAGGTACCAGACTGGATATAAGCTGCGGGCAACGCCTTAGGGAGACCATTTGGTTGTCCGCTCGATCTAGCTGCAAATGGAGACCTTGCCTTGAATACTACGATAAAGCATCCATGCCCAGGATGAGCCGCACATGGTATTTGCTTCTCTGTCTCTTTTCAATTGTGTATCTTCTCGCCCCGACGTCGAGGGCCTTGCCAACGCATACCTCTTCGACGGAAGAGCTAACCCGGCGCGACCTTGTTCTACCATCGAATATCCCAGAGGGACATAATGACACCGTCATCTGCGTCTACCCCATTAGCGGGCAATACGGCCTACTTCCGCGGCTTCTATACTATGTGTCTCTGGTCCTTGGGATTGTGGGCCGGTATCAACGGTGGTTAGTCATGGGTGCTCTCGCGTCCGCGTTGTCGTATGCCGGGTCCACTGCAATTCATATGCTGGCGCTGACAACCTCCCGGGCTCCCGTGTTTGATCTTGATATACTTGCTGCGTGGGCGATCCTCACGACCGGTTGTATGACCTTTGCGGCTCTGGTACACTGGTCCTCTGCGCTTCGGCAATCAGAAGCCAGGGTTGTTATACTAATATGGGGGGCCCTGGTTGGCATCGGCTGCATTGTCGGCCGGGCCCTACTCCTCGATGTCCATTCAAATGCGGAGCCCGCATGTAGGTCTTCGGCAGGAAACCTACTTACAAGCAGCTCCGAACTGGTCTCTTCGAAATTCAACTGCACCTACAAATGCTTTTCCAGGAAGACACCAATGCGACAACCCGACGAAATCGTCACAATACCGACTACCCAGCTGCTAGGAACATACGCCAATCTCGGAGTCGTTCTTCTCGTCCCTATTCTGGCCGCAGCGCATAAATCTGTCTCATTCAACTTGAGCCCACACTCGCCGTCGTACGCATGCACCGCGCTGGTCATGACGTGCATAAACAACTCGCTGAACCTACGATTATCGCAAAGCACTTACAACGCCGCCTGCGAGTCTTGGTACGGCGGGTATATCCTCTTATTCCACTACGTGCGCAAAACCACCTTCGAATCCGGGGTCAAGAAGTTTCTCATCATGGCAGTCCTCACCCCGCTAATGCTCCTCGACCTCCTCTTCGATCTCGCTACACCACCCGTTTTCGTCGCAAACATTATCTTCAACGAACTCAATTTGATGAAAACCAACCTACCCGTGGAAGAGGGATATAGCTCCGTAGGCCAGTGGTCGCCCGTCGTGTCTGCAACACTGGTCCTCATGGCTTCTTTAATCAATCAGTTTGTGAGGTGGTTGCACGCCCAGAAGCGGCTGAGGAAACGACTACTGGAAGATCAAGCGCAGCCACAACCAGCCGCTTGGCCGACTGACTTCTACCCGGCGTCCACCCAAAGCGCATGCGCTGGTTCACAGGAGAACGGTTTCGTGACACAGGCATTAACTCCACGCGAGACACTCAAGATTGATCCCGAGCTAGAGCCGAAGCTGTCACCTCAAGCTCGCATTCGCGAACGCATCCTCAGATAACAAGCTTTAAGCAGATATAGTATCGAGTATAGGCCGAGATGCCTTCATGGAACCAAAACGAAATGCTGTTTTCATCTATTGATAACAATATATGGCTTAATTCGACACGGCGAATTTTACATATAACATGGAACAATTAATTCCACATTACTGGAGCATAAAGCCAAATCTGCTGCTTGATGCAGCTTCCTCGCCCGACTCAGCTCTGCTCCTCCCACAGGCGTATTCATTGGCTTGATGCGACAGCGCTTGATCAGCACAGCGACTTGAGGAAGGTTCATTCCATCAAGGATATCTATAATTTGGTCGCGAACCACGCTCCAATTTCTCTTCGATTCGTATGGGATGACCAGGAAAACCGTAACCGGATTCTTCATCTCCTGAGGGCTGAAACCGCGTCTCTGCCATTCCATTGTAATCCAGTCGTCTTCGATGAGCCCCCAAATTTCCTTGGAGAGCCGGTACCATGACAAGTGAAGAGGGTCAGTTTCACGGATTGGAAACGTATACACCGGGGACAGAGCGCCTTCGTCAATAATTTCGACTTTTAGCGGTCCGATTGTCCATCCCAGCAGAATTTTCCAGATCTCATGGCATGCTTTGAACCAGGAGAGGTAGCTCTCTGCTTTGTTTGCCCAAATTACCAAGATGGTCCCACTTTCGTCCGCTGATTCCCTCGTCACAAACTCCGAGTGTGGCGATCGTATCGAGTGCTTGGAAAGAATCCCCTTGACTTCTTCTTCCATCCACGGATTTACTTTCCAAGTCAGCGCCATAGAATGCCATTCTTGCACTGGTTTCGAGTCTTTTGGGTCCCCAGGAAAACCTGGCCCACCCACCCGAAATTTCTCTGTGATATAGAGCTTTCCTCCGTAACGAATCGTCCCGGAATATTTCTTTCGAGCATGAAGCACACATGGAGACTTGCCCGCGGAGCTTGTTGCTTCCGAGGCATAGCTTTCATCCATAATTATAATCTGTTGTCCAGCATGCAACCCACGCAGTATGTTAAATGCGCCTCTGGGAAATCTAGATGGAGCGAGAGCAATTGTGGCATTGCGAATCATATCTGCCAACTCTCAATTGCACAGAGGGCGGGATAAAACGATTGAAAAAATAAACGATCTTAGATAAAAATATGTATCACAGGAAGGGTTCTAGGAAATTTTCCGATATATACGATTCGTATATGGATAGTTGGACGATGAGCATAGGTTAAGATGAATATTGCAGAGTCATCTCTGCAAATGAAGGTTCTTTTCGGAGGAGGTCAAGAGCGACCCAGGAACAGTTGGGCCAGGCAGTAGACACTTCTCCCGAGTGTCTATTGCTGCAGGCGCGAACTCGCTATTCCTGCGCGAAGAAAGAAAAGGGTGGTATTAGGTGTTGGAACAGTCATGTTCCAGGCCGCTTTCATATATGTCCAGAAACAACATATAAGCCATTCGAACGGTCCCATTAGGATAAGAAAACGGTTTCCTGAGAGATGGACTGAAAATTGCTGGATGTTGCGATGGCTCTGTTGGCCATCTTATCAACACGACCAATATCGTAAGCGAAGAGTGAAGATAGTAGACACGAAGGCTGACATGGTAAGCCATCGGCCGAGTCGAACGGCGGCCGAAACGCGCACCGGCTCCCGCTTTACGTTATTTCTTGCTGGAGCTCGGTGTGCAAATCGATTTGGCGGTCGTTTAGATGGGAGTGAAACAATGATACACTCTGATATGAAGCCCTATTGTCTCAGATTTGATGAGTCGACATGGGTTAACTCTCCAAACTTCCCAATTATTTGAAGGCTTCCCTTAGAAGCCAACCCGATTTTGTATCCTCCGCGCCTCCTGTCTTCTAGTTGCACTCGAATGGGAGAGATCGGACGTGACGCGGTGACTTTTGACTTGTAGAGGAGCTTGCATTGATTCGGCTTTGGGCTCGCTCTCAGGGTCGCGCAAGGGATCTCCTGGACGTACTGCGTCGAGCTACAGACAGCCCAAGAAGGCGAAGATGAAGAGAAGTAAAAGATCAGATGGTAGACAAAAGGAAAACAAGTGGTGAGCAACTGTCGATATCGCAGCGAAGCCCAGCGCGACTGAGCAACCTCCCATTCTACACAATTCTTGCGGCGCTTCTACGTTCCGTGAAAAACTCGGTATACGAAGCTTGGGCCCCGAGCTACGACGCTCTCGAGAACGTTCCTAGTCATATCTGATTTCACAGAGGAAATTGTATGTCCTCAGGTCAGAGATCTTGGAGAGACGGACCTTGTCAACTTCATACATCTGTTGGCGCAGAGTTTCATCACTTCTGCATTTGTCTTTGATAATGCATGATCAGCATCCAGCTGTCTGGCATCTTTCATCATTCAGGATTTTGTCAGATTTGAGTAACACTTAGCCGCTGAGAGCAACGGCGCCAATCCATGAGAGCAACAATCTTGGGATCGTTAGACGCGATTTACATGGAAGCCTCTCTGACAGGGCAGTACTGGTTGCTGCTGGAATATCCAAATGAGCCTGTGGGCAAACAGTCTCCTGGAGGATGCGCTGGCGGGCATTTAGAGATAGTATGCATGGAATTGGAGAGGGACTTTAGATTAGTGATCTTAAGTGAGGATGGCAATCTGCAACTATCCCAGGATTCCCCTTAAGAGTCGGTATAGCTCAAGGATATGGTCAGCGATCATGTTTCAGGTGCATACCAGACATCAAAACTTACCATTTGATAACCGGCTCTTGAAGGAGAGAGAAGTGGTGTGCGATCAGCTCTTTATGGAAGCACACAAGGAAACAGAGCAATTCTTTCTCGGGGTTTTCTTGACTCCATTCTATGCCAATTGGACAGGCTGTAGCACCTCTCGCCTGAGAGCTTCAGAGCTGCAGACAGCAGGGTGCCCTGTGATTGCCGGTGTAGCCGTAATAACGCCGATGAAGCCGTGGTGTTGAGCCAATTGATTTGTGGCTGTTCCCGTGACTTGCGAGAAAACCCTCACCGTCTCTCTTCTCTCGCTCTCACATTTCCAAAACACCTTCAATTCACCATCTTGTCTTCTTCTTGCACAACCTTCACCTGACCCATTGCCTTAGATCACTCTTCAGTTCATCCTTCTCTTTGTGATACCCATTTCTTTACAGTCATCATGTTTGCTGCTCGTAGAGCTGTTGGCCTTGTTCAGCGCCGGGCTTTCTCGGCATCTGCTCACCAGGTAAATCATCCCATTGCCCGCCCATTGGCCTTCTAATGCCATTCGGATCTAAAAACACCAGTGATTATTTGCTCGTTTCATGTAACTAACCTCGATGATTGAATAGAACTCCAAGGTTACTGTTCTCGGTGCCGCCGGTGGCATTGGCCAGCCCTTGTCTTTGTTGATGAAGTTGAACCCTCGTGTTAGCCAGCTTGCTCTTTACGATATCCGCGGCGGCCCAGGTAACACGCCGTCCCCTTGACGCGCTGCAGGTCTCATTTTCCAGTGGAATCCGAGTCCATTGAACAATTTGCTGGCAATGTTGGGACAATGGCGCTGACTCGATGCTTCGCTTTTGTATAGGTGTCGCTGCTGACCTTAGCCACATCAACACCAACAGCACCGTTACCGGCTATGACCCAACTCCTTCTGGCCTTCGTGAGGCCTTGACTGATGCCGAGATCGTCTTGATTCCTGCCGGTGTTCCTCGCAAGCCTGGCATGAGCCGTGATGGTATGAATGAATGAAACAAGCTCACCAGGGGCTGTTATGGTTGTCGACTAACGATTGTTCTTAGACCTCTTCAACACCAATGCCTCCATTGTCCGTGATTTGGCCAAGGCGACCGCCGATGCTGCCCCCAACGCAAACGTTCTTGTCATCTCCAACCCAGTATGTTTACCTTGATGCTACGTGTCAACCTCGAGCAATTTGTCTAATGATTCTAATTTAGGTCAACTCTACCGTTCCAATCGTCGCTGAGGTTTTCAAGTCGAAGAACGTTTACAACCCCAAGCGCCTTTTCGGTGTCACCACCCTCGACGTTGTCCGTGCGTCTCGCTTCATCTCCCAGGTCAAGTCCACTGATCCTGCCAATGAGGAAGTCCCCGTTGTCGGTGGACACTCTGGTGTGACCATTGTTCCACTCGTCTCTCAATCCAACCACCCTGATATCTCCGGCGAAGCCCTTGAAGCCCTCGTCAAGCGCATCCAATTCGGCGGTGATGAGGTTGTCCAGGCCAAGGCTGGTGCTGGATCTGCTACTCTCTCGATGGCCATGGCTGGTGCTCGTTTTGCCGAGAGCTTGCTTAAGGCTTCTCAAGGTGTCAAGGATGTTATTGAGCCAACCTTTGTTGAGAGTCCTCTCTACAAATCCCAGGGAATTGATTTCTTCGCTTCCCGCGTCAGACTCGGCCCCAACGGTGTTGAGGAAATCCTTCCAGTCGGCAAAGTCTCTGAATATGAGCAGAAGTTGCTTGATGCCTGCTTGGGTGATCTGAAGAAGAACATCACTAAGGGTAAGATCTGTTATACCATGCGCAGAAGCTCGACATAGCTAATCGAATTCTCTCCAGGCATCGATTTCGTTAAGAACAACCCTTAGATGTACTGGCACCAATCGATCTGACTCCATCCCTTTCTTCTCGCCCATGTATTTCGACGTATACTGCTGATATGACACTGCCATGTTTCTTAGTGGGATCTTGAGCTGATGTTGCGGCGGTTATGGCGTCCAGCTTATCCTTTTTCCTGTCCTGTACTTTTAGTGGATTCCTAGAATTATTGAGAGGAGCAAAACGAAATAACAAAGAATATTTCCTGTTTTCAAAGCGCTAGCCTAAGAAACCTACTAATTTCCTGCAATACATTTGAGCATTGGCCCATCATCTAGAAAGTCTCAAGGTCAAGAGCTCCAGCCCATGCTCCCATCAAAGGCCACAATACCTGCCTCCTCTTTCAAACGGATTTGCTCAAAAGTAGGAATAGTGCCTTTGGGATAGAATCCGAGTAAGGAATCCATATCCTTTTCATCCATCTCAACAAGCTCTTCTAGACTCCATGTCTCGCATATTCGTGAAATCCTAGAGTAGCATTAGCATGTGAATTTTCACTCATTCCAGAACAATCAAACCATTTCATTCTCTTCGGCCCATCTTTCTGTTCAGGTGCAATTTCTCGCAATCTCCGTCTCAACACGCCGACATTCTGAATAGCCGCTCCCGTATTCCCTGGGAGCACAGACGCAATCTCCTTCCTGACAATACTAGCTAGCTTCGGCCCATTCCCGTTCGTGCTCACCATCACCTGCAATGGTCCGTCACGATGCACGCTGCCGAAGTAAAAGTCACACTCCGAGGGCACATCGGCAATGTTCGCGGGTATTCGACGTTCTTTACATAGTTTCCATATCTGTGTAGAAGCTTCGGGATCGTCGATTGCAACAAAAACCATTGCCACATCGTCTTCAAGATCGACAGGTTCGAACTTGCGGTCAATATACCTGACCTGGCTCTGGGAGATGCGGAATCTGACTTCAGCGTTCAGACATGCGGATGGGCATACAACCGTGACTTTCGCGTCGGCGTTCAAGGCGTGCAGGATCCGGCCTGCTGCAACCTATACAGCTTGTCGGTTAGCAGGAACGTGGACGGCAGTCAATGGCTTCAAATTTGCCAACGAACCTCACCTCCACCGACGACGAGGACCTTCTTGTCCCTAACTTGCCATGCGACCATCAGAGAGCCGCCCGGCTGGATTGGCGGGAAATTCTGCGGCATTGTTGCGCAATGGTGTATTCAAAATTTGGTAGCAGTTTCAGTTGCCAGCCCTCACATGGCTAGCTGCAGCTGCAATTGCGTAAGCCTCTGAGGCGGAATGTACAGAGTAGTGCTCTCCGTGATTGTTTTATAGTCACCGCTGACGAGATGTCACATGTTCTCTGTGATCTCGAACCAAAAACTTTTTTTTTGAGTTTCTGGCAGCATTGGGCGATGATTGATCGAACCCTCACCGAATTTATACTGCCCTTCGAGATAAACATTCTCCTCGACCTACGCTATCCAAACCTCTACGTGCTGCGTTGATGGTCTCAGTTAGCTGGTTGGCTTTATAATTAAGCAAGCAAACATGCGGGGTGTCCAAATATTTTCCGGCAGCTCTCACCCCGCCCTCACAGAGGCCATCTGCGAGCGGCTGGGAACCGTCCCTGCGAAATGCGAACTGCGGAAATTCAGTAACGGCGAGACCTGCGTTAATATTGGCGTTTCGGTGCGGAATCAGGATGTTTTCATTGTCCAGAGTGGAAGCAGCAAGATCAATGACAGTGTCATGGAGTTGTTGATCATGATCTCGGCGTGCAAGGGCGGTTCGGCGAAGTCGATAACGGGTGGGTGTTCCTGGACTCTGTTGTACTGGTTGAAAGTGTGGAACATAATGCTGACTCTTTTCTTGAAGCCGTTTTGCCGTAGGTTCACTGCTTCTGCAGTCACGGGCAGTGAGACATAAGCTGACATTCTAGAGATATTTTCCCTATTCTCGTCAATCGAAGAAGAAGAGCCATCGCGGCGCCATCACGGCACGAATGCTTGCCAATTTACTCTCGATTGCAGGCGTTGACCATGTTATAACTGTTGATTTACATGTACGGAGATCAATTCCTCGGGATAAACTTAGGGCTAACAGTTATATAGGCATCCCAAATGCAGGGATTCTTTGGGAAACCGGTTGATAATCTGTTCGCCGAAGCATTGATAGCACGATGGATTAGAATAAACGTTCCACGCTGGCACGAGGCTGTGGTGGTCACAAAGAATGCCGGAGGCAGCAAGCGTGTCACCTCACTGGCAGATGCATTGAAACTGAACTTTGGCATTGTCACCACGGACAGAAGACGGCAGAGATACAACCACAATTCCATGACGGACAGCGCTATATTTTTTGACTCTGTTGAACACACCCTGGCGAATGTCCGAAACGCGGAATTCGCACCACGACATGTTCCTCACCGTGCCAGCTTACCCACCCGTGCTCGGCCTCGAGACATCAACAATTCTTCATCCGCCCTTCCTGATCCCTTCACCGATGCGCAACCTAGTACATTGACACCTTTGGCTGAGGAGACCAAAACGTTACAGGCCGAAACACCGGAAGCCAGCCACAATGATGACGACGCAACGGCTGAGTATACCGACGAACGTGCTCGAGAAGTGATAACGGGACGATTAGTGCAAGGTCATTTAGTTGACGACGACTATCCCTCACCACACCTCTCCTCTACTTCTGCCTCAGTTTCCGGGTTCAACTCCACCGTAGAACGCACGGAGGTGTACGACGGGGCTTCTCTTGACCCAATGGCCGAATCCGTCATTTCTACGCTCTCATCATTCCAACCAGAGCACGCACTTGGTGGCTCCTTCGACGCTGCCGCGTCCTCGGACGAAGAGGATGAGAAGACCCAGAACTCCAATCACGAAAGGACAATAACCTTGGTTGGTGATGTCCGGGACAAAACCGTCTTTATTGTCGATGACATGATTGATCGCGCAGGGTCCTGGATTGCAGCCGCGGAGACAGTTGTGAAAAAGGGCGGTGCGAAAAAGGTATACTGCATCGCGACGCATGGTTTGTTCGGAGAGAACTCGCTTGAACAACTGGAGGACTGCGATTGTATTGATTACGTGGTTATTACAAATACATTCCCTATCGATCCGCAAAGGGCCCGGAATACGAAGAAGCTGATCGTGTTGGATGTGTCTGGGCTATTGTCAGAAAGTATTCGGCGCCATCATTACGGCGAAAGGTAGGCAGGAGTCGTCTTCTTTGTTGTTGGTCGGTTGGGATCGGACTTATTAACTCCGACTCTAGTATATCCTCTCTCTTTGAGCTGCGCGACTAGAGATTGAAGAATGAGAGGCGGGTTGCCCCTTGCAACGCTGCAGTGGGGAACGAGGACAGGTGTTGACCTTGAAAGGTGATGAATTGACTTGTAGATATATTTCGCAAACTATATACTCAATATCCCGTAGCGACAGTCACACTAGTTTTATCAATTTTCTACAGATTTAGAAACCACCCTCGTCAAGTAATCTTCCACGGTGCAGCCAAGAGTAATATCAAGTATTAACTTGGATTCGGTTCTGCCGCTGTCTCATGCAGCGCTACCCGCATTTTGGTCCCTGGTGATGGATACAATTGATTGATCAACAGGTAGTTGGTTACCGGTGGTCATGGTCAGGATGCGGCCTTTTGGCGAAGGAGATCCATATCATTAATCTTGACTCGGCTATAGTAGCGAATCTGTATCTGCAAGAAATTGCCGCAGAATGTCACCAAGGTTGTTCTTCTTAATCAAGTACGTCCCAGTTCCAGGCTCATATTTCACCTGCTCCACATCATTCTGTAGCACTAGCCAGCATGCAATTAAAAAGCCTTCAAGCTCCCGGCCTATGCGAGCAGCAATAGGGTAGATATACTGCTAAGAGATGATTTGCAGCCAGCAAATGAATTCAAAAGTTGTGTCAGTTGGCAAAATGGGTTAACTACGTCATCAACATCAAGTGACTCACTCTGGACGAGTCCTCTCAGTGAATCAGACAAATATGCATTTGATAGTGGACTTGCGAAGGCTTCAAGCCTTAAGTGCCTTTTGTTTTACTGTAATTTCAAAGAACACTCAAGAGTAATCTTCCAGAGAATTGGGAGCTGCTCATAATTGGTGTGGCATTCCGCAGTGTTAACAAGAGAGTCCTTTGAATCTGGAGGATAACCAATGAGGTGCAGGGCATGAAGTGAAAGGCCCTGTGCTCGCGCACGCAGCAGAATTCGGGGAGCTTGAAAATCTCCAAAGGCCAGGTTGCTGAGCTAGCCGATGCTTCTACCACTGTAGGATATCCCCGGCCG
This sequence comes from Chrysosporium queenslandicum, assembly GCA_001430955.1. Taxonomy (NCBI): domain Eukaryota; kingdom Fungi; phylum Ascomycota; class Eurotiomycetes; order Onygenales; family Onygenaceae; genus Chrysosporium; species Chrysosporium queenslandicum. The sequence continues at coordinate 114,435 of LJPI01001684.1, read as the reverse complement.
GCGACGTGGTTGGTGTGAATAGGCCTCGATAGGTTTCTGGAGTGAACTCAGCGGGGAGAAAGTAGCAGAAACTTTCAAGTTGGCCTGCTTTAAGGGTACCGAAGCCATCAGTACTGTTTGCTCCCAGTCAGCTTCAAAAGTGAGGGCGGTTCCAGACAGCTAGTCCCGGTCAGGATGCAAACCGCAACTGAAAACATAGGCCCAGTGGGATTGGCGAGGCAGTGGACATATCCAATAACGCAACCGGACAGTCAAGCCGGCCACTCAGCTTCCATATCTTGCTGTGGGAGGACGAGGACGAGGAGGAGATGGAGCAGACGACGAGTTCAGGAGATGAACGGCTCACATGACACGGATGCAGCCCTAAGCCCTACCTGCCCAACGCTTGTGGCCTAGCCTCAAAAGGTCTGAGACTATTCCTAATCTGGACACTTCCCTGAAAAAAAAAGCCTTTCGTGACATATCTCAAGTCTTCCACTCCCACAATTCACGACTGTGCTATCGACTGAACCAAAACTTCACCGCTTCGCCGACCGACCGAAGCTCTGCCTCATCTCATGATCTGCACGGCCCGTTTTCCGTCACATAAATGGAGAAGGATCGTTTTGCATTGGAAGCAGATCGATTCTAAAATGCCATTGCTGCCCGAGACCCAATGACGGCTCCTCAAATCGACCGATCGATCGATCGGGAGATCGGGAGGCAGCCTTGACTTCACCTAATCAACGAATCAAGCTCCACGTTGACGGCAACCTGCATGACTTCCCGCTCTCGCACTCCTTTCTCGTCCCTCTTTCTCAGGGCGGGACGGGCGTTCCCGCCTCCACGGGTTCCGTGGTGAATATCAACGCCCTGGAGCCTTTGATTTCACACCGTTTTATCAGGGTCGGTTCGATTCCGAAATGCACGCTTGCCAGGGATATTGATAAAACGAACCTTTGGCATCACTGCAAAGTTTCACATGCTTGGTTTCCTTTATAGTATCATGGGATGGACCGTAGTTGGCGCCACAGGGTGCATTGGCAATCAAAGCACATGTAACCAACGATGCAGAAACACTAAGGGTTCTGCAGGGGCGTTCTTCAGATAGGTATCTAGGTAGCTTCTCTACTTGGGTAAATATCACCAAAGATCTGCCCTTAACGGAGCGTTGGAAGATCAATCGGGGTTCGAGGGCGGAAATTCCAGTTCTTCTAGGCTGAGAGTTTCCTTGTCATTTTTCTCTTTTGATGATGAATTTATTCTGGTTTAGGGATAATTCTTGTCTGATCTATCGGGAACAAATGCGCCTGGTTTTTTTGTTTTTTTTGAGATCTCCAACATATTTATCATATATTCTGCTGGCTGGTAACCTGTGAATTGAAACTTTTGTGAGACGTGTTTCTCGTAATGAAAATTTCACACGGGAGTACTCTGTACTCGAATTGATTCCAAAGATCTGCTCAACCTCAAAAGGGAATGAAAGGCCAACGGACCCCTTTGGCAGCATGGTTCCGACCATACTTCTCTCCGTGTTCATCCATGGTCCGATTGCGTGATCGTCAAGCGCAGTGCTATCGCCACGCTGCTATTTCAATACCTGCCTCATCTACTCCGCACATTACATGCATATAAGCAACTCGAGGAAGAAGAGGCATTCGATAGCCACACCCTTCCCAAACAGCCCATGGCAGATGACTAGGTAGCCACTGGCATCTAGCCTCCCTATGCTGGGCATCAACACTGTGACTGGTGAACAAGCAATTGTAGTTCTTGCTCGCTTAAGAGTCGCCTTTGCCCTCTCCAAGGGTGTGAATAGGTACTTTCACCACGTTCCCTGTTCCCACTCTCAGACTAGTTTCTCGAAAGCTGGTCAAAATTTTAGCCCTAGAAAGTTCCCCAAAAGAAATCTCCTATGGCATTCAACCCGCAAAAGAATTTAGTAGACTGTTGCACACCGATAGTATAAAGATGAAGGGTTCCCAATGCAGCGAATTGAAGGTGTAACCCTAGTCAAGCGGTTAAGCGCCCATAGGATACTCTCCACGGAGAGTATGACTGAAAGACCCAAAGGCGACATCGCGATCCGCCTTGTGAAGCATTTGAAGTACCCTAGAAAATCCCCTGTCCTCCGGCATCTAATCTGCTGTCATAGCATTGCTTCTCCCCTTGAGTAAACAGTATATCATGGGGGCTCGAGGAATGCGTACACACGACCACCTGTGGACCTGGGCGCTGCGGGTATTCTGTCCTCCGCAAAAGCCTGGATTCCGGGGCGAACCATGTCATTGGAAGCCGCTCTGGTCCTTCGGTGCCACAAAACGACGCTTGTTTTCCAAAATAAGCTCCTTGCATTACTACCCACTCTGGGGGTGTGTGGAGGCGTTAGTTCTGCGTTGCCTGTAAGGTTGGTTCCAGCGATAAACACAGAAAAAAGCGATTTTTGAAACATATGTAGGAGTGTATGTATAGATGTACATGGCAAACACACCGACCAGGTACGCAAGAGTCGGACGACGAGCGCCTTGCCCTCTTAGGATCACTAACCAGATTAGATAGGCAAATCATCGCTTCCATGATTTGGCGATCTACATGAGCGTAGAGGCTGGAATATATCCGTGAATTGCATTGTATCAATGACGGGAGCCAGGTTTTTACCGACTCGTGTTAGTGGCTGCTGAGCGTTCAACTCTTAAGCAGCAGGATCAATGCAGATGCTTAGACTGTGGTGGGAAATGCGGCTGTTGGAACCGCACTCCCAACCAGATGCGGACGAGAAAAGAGTGTGAAGGCTGTTAGAACCTGACTTTCTCATAACGATTGGCTTACCGCACAACCATAGGACCAGCTGCAGACCTAGTTTGTACTCACTCGGGATCAGTTAGACACCAATGAGCCCTGTTCATTGACGCGTAGCTCTCGAAAATTTCCAGCCTGATCTACACATCCAACGGAAGTTGAAATGTGGTCCACTCGGGAACACGGACAGTTGGTGGCAGCTGTATAACCGTAACCTGGTTCAACAGTGGCATTCGCTGTGTTGATGCATACATTGAACGTTACTTTCAACTTCAGTTCTCTGAGCGGTGACATCGCCTGACGGTTACAGAAAGTAGGAATTTTGGTTGCAAGGAGACCAGCCTTGTCTTCTCCAGAGAAGGCAGGAAAACAAAGAGCCAGTAAACAGAACAGCGATCGCTTCAAAGCGAGAAACCGCCACCGTTCACAGTGCCAGCAACGAGTCCTCGGCGCTTAATGTGAGCTTCGGTAGTACCAGACAATGTTCAGCCGCCCATGGATCCCGGGAGCTATTTTCTTTTTCTGTTCTTCTGTCCCTCTGTTTCTTTTTCTGATGGGTGGCTTGAGCCGGCGTCAACTCGTTATTTCCAGTTTCCAATTCAAAACGGTCATCTGGGCACTGTAAGTGAGACTAACGAAAATTGTGAAAATTTAACAGGATGGGTTCAGGAGCTAGTAGGCAAGAACTGTGTGGAGTGACGGGTTCTCCGGCATAGAGAAGCGACGTCAGCCCCTCGGAAGCGTCTCGAGCACGTTGTCTGCTTCACGGAGCTCTTTCTGGGAGGTTATGGCGAAAGGACTATGGTTGGGTAATTGGGGATCCAATTGTCTGGGGGGGCAGATGTGACAGTCGAGCGTCGACTTCCGATTCAATAGAGTTTGGAAACAGGTGCCTGAGGGCAGCCCTGCAGATTCGACCCTTCGATCGTTTGGCATGCACGAGGAAAATCTGGAACGCATCCTACCATTATCTGCGAGGATCTTCTCGAATATCGGTAGCACCCTTCCGGAGGGAAGATCCGGACTACTGACGTGCGCCTCCTTCGAAACGACTTTCTTTCCTTTTTCAATAACTGCGGTAGCACAAACGGTCAAAGCTACTGGAGGGACTGCTATTTTGCAACATTGGGCGGCTTTCTCATGTCCAACTCCAGGAGCAAAAAACCATCGTGGGTTATGGGCTTTGACAGTCCAGGCCCATCAGTGTGGTCCAATGCAGGGTAGGGATAAATCACGAAAACCTTTCCTGCAGATGATCGCCCGTGCTGCTGGACAGAATGGATAAGACAGGTCGGATTTGGCTTGGGGTATTTGTCAAAAGCAGATGAGAAGATGGGAGGAGGAGGAGGAGGAGGAGGAAACCTGGTGCAGAAGAGGTCGACCACATGGCATGGAGTTACCAGAACAAGACAGTACAAAGATGCGGTGCAGTACACACGCTTTCTGTGACTGTTGGTAAAACAGAGTATCCGGCCGTGTAATTGGTGTACAGAGTTAGCTAAATAGACCACTCAAATTGCAGAGTAATGACATGGAAATACAGTCTGAATTAATTTGTACGAGGGTTGAGAGGGATAGATCGATGCACATGCTGTACGGGAGGAACAGAGTCCTGTATCCTGTACCGCGTACTCCGTATTGTATGCTACCTCACAAGAACCTCTCAGATCCGCAAATGTCACTGCAAATATGATGTCATCTGAAAGTACTCGTTTGTATTGATGGAGTACCGTTACTAGCGTCTTTAGCCGGGATAATCATACAGGACAGAGCCACTGCATACAATTGACACCACAGTACAGAGTAGTAGGAAGTGGATGACACACCGATTGATGTGATTCCCACTTCATCAGCTGCAACCATTCAATTTCTCTCCAAGTCCACTTCACTCTTCCAGTTTGGTGTTCATCTGACGAGAGCCAGACTACCTCATAGCTAGCGGTTAATAGAATACGGAGCTTGGTATATGGTATTGTAAGCAACGCTGGGTGACAGGGATTGTGCATGGAAGCCTCTCCAATTTCCCGGTTCTTGGGATTTTACCAGAAGTGTCACCTTTTTAGTTCAAACTGTATGTTAACGAAGTGATATATCTCCTCGAAAGTACCTCCCTATCACTGGTACCTGTGGGAGCCTGTATGTGCTTTCATACATATCTAAACCAACTCATCCAGGAGCCGAAGGAGATCACGGGCCAATAGGCTCACCACTCCATCCACACGTCGCTCTGGGATGAACGGTATCGCGTAGACTTCTGGGCTGCTTTATCATACTTTCCGTCTATGGATCGCGGTTCTAACCTTAGACCATTCCTTTGTCAGATACCGGAGGCTGAGGGCTTCTGGCTATCTTTTCCACTCTTCTGCCCCGTAATCAACCTGATCAACCTGAAGAATGTTGCTCTGCAACATCAGAGAACCTTTAAATTCAGCTCCTCCGTCCTGCCCCTGCCTGGGTTCCGTCTTCTCTCCTATCCTATCCTCCTCTCCTCCCCTTCCACTCGTCTGCTGCTATTCGTAGCACTTGATTGCTTCGCTTCTTCTATATATTATACACTCTCGTTTATGACATTGGGCTATTGCAGTCCATATCTTCCTAACTCGTCTCTCGTCTTCAATTGGTCTGTGTACAGTCCATTTGTCCTCTTATTTCCGGCGGCTGTTTGTTGATTGTCCAGCACACATACTCGGTGGGAGTCTTCCGACGTTTTCCAGAAAGAGTCACCGGGCAGTTATTCGAGTGAGCTTTGAATCCTGGCTGCTCACTGTTCGTGTGCTTGATAGACCCTTCACACACATTGCGTCGTCGAGAACCTATATATTTCGCTTGAGCCTTCCACTTTCCCTCAATCTACACTTCCTCCACGCGCATACACACTTCTCAAGTATCAACAAAAGATATCGAGGTCTTCTATCTTTCCAGGAAGCCCAAAGAATCCTCGTTCTCTAGCCAGATCTTTTGAGCCACCAAGGACTCGTTGCCTTCTCCTTTGCTTTTTAGGTTCGCTACCCACAACCGACCCCCTGGAACTGACTCCAACCGCCATAGCCACTCGGAAGTCTTAGCGTTGATCGTGCGCACCAACCAAGCTCTCAGAATACCGCAAAAGTCCGTCCACCACGACCGAGAGCAGCCCCAAAACCGTGCTCCCGGAAACGAAAAAGCAAAACTCTTAATTTCTTGGGCTTGACCAGGCTCTTACGACACTATGGCAAATCCGAGCTGTCCTCACCAGTGGGCTATTGTCCAAGCCTCAAATGGAAATATCCTCACTTGGAGGTGTTCCCAGTGCAATAGTGGCCCACATGTCGCCATCTGGCGCTGCAAGATCTGCGGGTTTATGAAATGCAACCCCTGCTACACGAAATAATAGGGGAACAAGAAAAAGGGATTAACTTTTGGTGAGTTTCTTCAACACGATAACATAAGCACGATCCTGTTCCCAAACTGTTCGATTGTCGATGGTGGAGACTACGGACTTGACCAGCTTCGAACTAATTTTTCCTTGAGCTTCGAGATTGCGTGCGCAGCAGAACAGCCAATCCCTCAAGTTCCATGTGCCGTGCTACTGCAACATCCCTGCAGCCATCAGCTATACGAGCGGCCCTCGATCATGCCAGGCATTCGGTACCTGCGGAGAGCCAAAATTGGAGACTCGACTGAACACTCAGCGGGAGTTGTTTCATTATGATATTTTTTTTAATACTAGTATTTTCTCATGGCATATGCAACTTTTCTCGGCTCTAGCCATGTTTCGAGTGCATAAGGTTGTTTCAGCACTCCTATTCCAGGTTGCCAGAATCTCTCATCGGCTGATTCTTTTATTTTCTCTTCCTTTCTTTTTTGTTGACTTGGTATTTGTTTTTGAACTGCATTGCCTCCCTGTCTCCCACTTCCATTCCTCCTGGCATACCCCATGTAGCGTTTTTACTACCCTTTTCGGCGGTTTGCATGTTCGTCTTTAGATTGCCATCTTGCTCAGGCCTCCTGTTCAGTTTTTGGTTGTTAGTATCTACAACACTTCGTCCTTCTGCGGCTGTTCCTACTTTTGACAGCCTTGGGCAGTTGCTCTACACTTGGATCTGTATGTTGAAATCGGATCTCCTCAAGCCAGAGTAAATAGATATCATAAATCGATTGTGCCCTACATAGGATGTGTTCGGTGACCAGAATTTCGTAATCGCATTCAGATGGAGATCTGACTTGAGCGCGTCGTATAGAGAAGACTACCCACGCCAAGTCCTCGTGTAATCTGACACCCTAGTTACGGAAGACGTCCAGGACGTAACTCATGTCCCAATGCCCTAGAATGTGCACAATAGGACATACGTGTGCGGCTGTTTTAGCGGCAACTGTCAACCTAATAGGTCTCGAAGAAGATTTCCAGTGGTCTAGAAGGCCTTCTCATTCGCAAGTATTGTATTGTCACACTAGATTGTTGAGTAAGGCCTCGGTATCATACGGTACTGTACTGTACTGTAAGGGAGCCATATGCCCACCGAGCCCGATATCTGCATCAACATGTGGGAGGGAATCAACTGGAAGACTCTCAAAAGAATGCTACATTGAGGAAGTAGAGCTTAAAGAGGGTGCCTAAAGACTGTCCCATGTTATTTGAAGACTAGTACTCAATACAGCTTGCCTGTCATGATTAAGGCTTGAGTTGAAGCCGTGTGCTGCCAGCTCTACAGTTTTGATGGCCATCTGGCCAGTTGACAAGATCGCCATCTCCCACCGGAACCTACGACTCCTGTGTGGATGCAAGTTGAAGGACTTGAGAGCTCTTGATTCGCCCTTCGAGAGTTCCATAAACTTTCAGCGCCACCGCCGCCCGCCGAAGCATCAACGGGCTGCCCCGACTAACAGTTCGCCGGTTCTGAACCTTCTCTTAGGTCGTGGGACTATCACTCAACGCTCTCGCTTTCTGACCATCCTTTTGCTTTTTCCTTTCAAAAAACGTAAAAAGGTTTCCATATGTGATTTCTGGCCTTGTTATCAAGCCACTTAACTTATGGGACAAAATGTTGAGATTTCGAGGCCAAATCATGGCATCTTGCCGGTCAAGCCGATATTTAGATGGCCAGACCCTTAATTAACTAGTTGCGTCCGGAGAATGATTGCGTTGCCTGGCTGTCGTTCTTTTCTGCTTGTTGGTCTAATTGTCAACCCAACATTGCGGGCTTTGTCATTCCCATTCGGTGGGATACCTGGGCAACTAACGGCCGAGAAAGCACGGTACATATGCCTGTTGGCTCTGCAATATACTAGATTGCATATAATACTGCCGACGAAGCTGGAGCATCAGCCCGAGCTGAGCCTGATGTTGGAAGACCCCGGAAGCTGGGGCTTAATAAGTACTGCTGCCTGTGTCAATTAGTGATGTCTTTTAATCATGGGGAAACTGACTTGATAAGTTCTTCGAAGCCTTCGAAGGCCAAATTGTGTGCTATTTCACCTATAGGTGTTGAATATGAGCGATTCTGGTAAAAACACTCGGGTTAAGGAGAGAGTAGTAGTCTTAGCTGTTGATATCACTAGTAGTATTCTTTGAGACCATTTACGGAGTACTCTTTAATAATGAATCCGTCTAATGCACTGCCTACTCCGGAGTACTCTGTCCAGATCAGTTGACCAAAGCTAAGAAAGTTGGCTCCTCCCCATGTCCCATGACACACATCCATTTTGATAGTCAACAACCACCCAAGGCAGGTTAGGCCATAACGCAAACCTATAACCAAGAGCTCTATGAATTCATCCAGAAACATCTACCGACAAGATGTCGACTTTCGAGCCCTTGCATTGGAGGATCCTGACTTTGCAAAGCTGTGAGTCCCACCTCCATAACTCCCCAGATATACCTCCGTGGCGCTTCTCGGAGCCCGGCCTGAGTTACGGCCAGTGGAAATTACATCCCAGCCATCTGAACACTTTCTAGCTCAAAAAAGAACTGAATCTGTTTTAGTTTGAAAGCCAACGGCCAATTGGACTTCAACGACCCCGTTGCCGTCAGGTAAAGAATCCCCACTTCCCCATGTTGTGACGTTAAACGAGATGTCCCAAGGGTTCCTACGGGTGAGGTTCCTTGGATGTGATGAAACAGCCCGGCTAACCGGTGCACCTCTAGGCAGCTGACCAAGAGTCTTCTCAAGCGGGACTTTAAGTTGAATGTGGAATTGCCTGACGATCGGCTGTGCCCGCCAGTGTGTACTCATCTGATACACCAGTGTATCTCAGCTTGTGCTCAGAGTTGTTCTGGCTGATATTCGCATTGTCCTAATAGGTCCCGAATCGGTATGTGAGCTTCTTCGGGTTGACAGGTTATAGTGGAAATGCTGAACTGAGGAATATATTTTTAGACTCAACTATGTCCTCTGGTTACAAGACTTGATTGATACTACAAGTGATGACTACAGTGACGGGTATGACCCTGAACGAGAGGTCGCGGGATTGGATATGTACGGTACTTCTTGCTCTTTCTCGGTTACGGGGATGCTAATGTGGGGTGCTATAGAGGAACCGGGGCCAGTTGTATATACCCTTTACTTGCATGTGTACAAAGGCCAAGGTGGACATTCACTGCCACAGGTATACTCCGGATCCCCTTATCTCATGATCGGAACATACTGACATGTCAGATATCGATGACCAAAATATCAGGTATGCCGAAGAAAATGTGAAGAGGAATGGTTTGCAGTCACGCATCCGTGTGGTGAATACCAGCGCAGAGGGTCCGTTGATCCCCTTAGGGGATACCGTACTTCCCGAGACGTAAGTAACGCTTCGAAATGTACAACTGGCAGCGTGGGACCCAGCTAAAACATCTAGGTTGCAATTCACGATGTGTAATCCTCCTTTTTATGAGTCCGAGGAGGAAATGCTTGCTTCGGCTAACCTGAAGCACCGGCCTCCTAATTCGGTATGTCAAGGAAACCATTGGTGGCTTCGAGTCAAAGCTTCCCCACTAATCATTCCCTTTCAAGGCATGCACCGGGTCGCCAGTAGAAATGGTAACAATAGGCGGGGAAGAAACGTTTGTCAAAAGGATGGTTGAAGAAAGTCTTCAACTCCGTAATAAAGTTCAATGGTATACATCAATGCTTGGGAAACTGAGCAGCGTCACTACGCTTATTGAGAAGCTACTCGAAAGCGGAAACCAAAATTGGGCTGCCACGGAATTCGTTCAAGGCTCAAAGACGCGGAGATGGGCAATTGCCTGGTCGTGGGGTGACCTGAGGCCAAGAACGAATATCGCCAGAGGGATTACGAGTCTTCCCAAACATCTTCTTCCATTCCCGTCAGAATTCGTCTTCCATCCGGAGGTCGAGTCAATCAGTTTTCTTACGCAGAAAATCAACGATGAAATGCAATCTCTCCACATGTCTTGGAGATGGGATCAACAGGCATCGCGAGGCCTTGGGTTTGCAATGGAGAACGTTTGGTCCAGACAGGCACGAAGAAAGAGACAACACCTCGTATCTGAAGGTGAACGTCCAGAAAGTATATCCAAGATTATCAATGAGAGTGAGGCGGCATTGGGACTTGCCATCCATGTAAGGCTGGCAGGAATTGGAAAGGTAGACGTGACTGTGCGATGGATCAAAGGATTCGACTCGGTACTATTCGAGAGCTTTTGCGGAATGCTCAAACGAAAAGTCGAGCAAGGATAAAGGTCCCAACCAAGCTCTATCGCCGAAACCATCCATTCAGCCGAGTGTTCGGATCATATATCCCTACAGATGACGTGTTATGCGGTAGCACACATACTTCTTTGGGCCTTGCAATGTTGACGGAATTTTCGATCCTGAAGTGGGGGGCTAAGACGACGGAGTATATCGACTCCAGGAAGCCGGGAATCTGGTAACGCCTATCACAAATCGGCCTAGCCCGAACGGCGAGTCGCAATCAAGCCTGTATTTGCATCGACTCCCTGGAAGAGATCCATCCCTTTCTCTGGATCTAGCTTTCGCAAACGGCTGGGTTGGGAGAATCCGGAGCTGCCCCACTGTATAGTCCACTTATCGTTGGTATCATCCCAAGTCATTTTCGGCGTTAGGGTGCATATGGTTTTCCACATGTTCTCCATGAGCTTTCTTGTAATGTTGTGAGGCCGGCCCTTGAGATACGGCGCGAAGGTGGGCCCCTTTGATGGACCATGGACGATGAACTCAGGTGTAAGCAAAGTATCCGTTTGAGAGGATGTTGGCGCCTTTCTCCGTTTGGGAGGAGCCCACGGCGCCTTTCCAGAAACTAGGTCTTGTAAGATCCCCCATTCCTGCTCCGGTAGCATGGGAAGGACGCTATCCATCAGTAACCCATGCCATGCCCTTCGGATGTTCACACGACGCTTGTATGGAGTTGGCCTCCCCCAAGTGTTTTCCTTTGGTATCGGTGGTTCGAAGACTTTCACGTGCGGTCTGAATTTCAGCTCCTGGACCGCTCGCTGGCGGGACTGATCTTTAACGAGGATCAAAAGAGCGCTTGGAGCTTCCCAATCATCGTCGTAAGTCGGGACCGTTTCCTTGTCTCCAATCAATGGGCGCAAAAGGAATCTTCTCCTCTTTCCTATTCTCCCGTATGAAAGGAGCAGGACCCGTTCTAATGGTTTAAGGTAGCCCTGGTTGGCACGATTAAGGAGGGACAGGAGTTTTCGGAATCGTCGATGGAGATGGAATTCTTCAATCTGCTTGAGACCCTTAATTTTGGCCGTGGAAACGCTTTCTCGAAAACCCGAGCGAATGTAGTGCCGCATATAGTCCGCGGCGATCGGGTCGGGAAGATAGGTGCATTCTCGCAAAAGGGACCTGTATAGATGTCTCCAGGGCGTGGATCGAGTTGCTAGTACCGTCGGCACTGCCATCTTCGATATTCCCAACGCCCAATGGCAGGTTTGTGCGCTTGTTTGGAAGAGATCTGTCAGTCTTCGATTTCCTTGAGGTCGTGGTCTGAGCACTTGCTTAGTCAGACAAGGCGGGAAGACGCGAAAAAAATTGGGTTTCATGGGGTTTGCTGTTCATCGAGACTGACTGGCTGAGCACCCCGCCTGGGTGAGGAGAAAGAAAGAGAAGCAGCAGAGTGACATAATGTAAAATATCTGTGCTTGTGAATGTGTTGTCTCCTTTCTTTGGCTAAATGTGTTGAATGTGCTTGGTTAGCAGGGTCCTTTTGGATGTGACCAATCCATGGTAGAGTAACGTGACCACGCGGTTCTTCTTCATTTGAGTGTCGGTGTCGCGACGGACCTCCGACCTGACAGTGGTGTGTGGGTATGTGTGTGCATGATGCCCCAGTGCGAACAATCATCATTTCTATTTATGAGATGTCTTCAATATGCTTAATACACATGCTAATCGCCAGAAGCCACTAATCTACATGAGTTAACCGCAGAACCTTACTGTTTTTTGTTTCCGGAACTTCTGCGTTTTGATGGTGCACCAGCCAATCGAAGGCCACCGCTCACTTGTCCATTGAATCACCTTGACTTCCCGGCAGTTATCTCACTTCCTTCTATCCATGTCGGCTCCACAGAGCAGTGCCGGTCCATCAAATGGGCAGGCTCCGTCGCAATCGCACAGGACGTCCGGCGCCGCCGCTTCACCTCCTCCCTCTGCCTCTCAACAATCGAGCATGACCGTTAGTTTCTCCAACAATGGTGTAGTAGGGAATAGATCTGGTGAGAGTCGCAGTTTTGGAGGCTATGGAGAGAATACTGGATATGGTCCCTACAATGGGAACTACAGGCCTCAAATATACACAGTGCGTGTTTCTCCCGTTTATGGATGTCGCAGAACAGCGGTGATTTGATATATGGAGCTTCAAGCGGCTAACCCTGGGCTGGCGATTTCAAATAGGCTGTTTACTCCAACGTCTCGGTATACGAAATGGAAGTCAATGGCGTTGCAGTAATGCGACGACGGTCCGACTCGTGGCTCAATGCCACTCAGATTCTTAAAGTCGCAGGTGTCGTTAAGGCACGGCGCACGAAGACTCTGGAAAAGGAGGTTGTCTCCGGAGAACATGAGAAGGTACAAGGGGGTTACGGAAAATATCAGGGCACCTGGGTCAGCTACCAGAGAGGCGTGGAGCTTTGCCGACGATACCATGTTGAAGATCTCTTACGCCCCCTGCTCGAGTATGACATGGGCCAGGACGGTGTGAGTCAGGCTGGTCAGGGAGCAATCGACACTCCAACGAAAGAACAAGCTATGGCTGCTCAAAGAAAGCGGCTGTATTATGGCATGGATAGCCAAAACCCTTCCTCCCAGGGCACTTTCTTTCAGAGTATTTCGCGCACTGCCGCCAGCGCCGTCAGTGCCATCAATAAGGCAAGATTCGATTCACCCGTCAGTCGAGGTCCCGAGAGCCGGCAACCCAGCGCGATGAGAAGGTCGTCGCAGATGAGTAGCCAGGAATCGCATGTTCCCCTTGGTAGCCAACAGAGCATGTACAGTGTTGCCTCGGACAGTGGCTTCGCGAGCAACCTGCATGCTAGCCAGCGGAGCCTCGTAGACCATGGAGAAGATACTCAAGAACCTCCTCGAAAACGAATGCGATCGTCCTCTTCTGCACAACCGCGCTCGTTTAACGTGTCTATGCACGAACCAACACCGACCGAGCCGAATGAGTCGTTCTACCACCCAGTTGAAGCGCAAACCGACGGTGCTGGCGATTATTCCCAGGGATTGAAGCCTCTACCTGCGGCCACTTCGCCGGAGAGATATCAGAAAATGAAACTTATCATGACATTATTTTTGGATAAACGCGCAAAAGATTTCTCAACTCACCCAGCCTTCCTCACCCTATCCAGCGAAGATTTGGAAATTCCCCTCGACGAGTACTTGAACAGCGCGTTGCACTGGGCTGCTATGCTTGCTCGTATGCCGCTGGTTCATGCGCTGATAGCCAAAGGTGTTAGTGTATATCGATTGAATGCCGCTGGCGAGACAGCCCTTCAGAAAGCCGTCGGTACGAGGAACAATCTCGACTATCGCACGTTTTCAAAACTTCTTCACGTTCTTGCCCCGACCATTGAGATTATTGATCACCATGGAAGGACAGTCTTGCACCATATCGCTATGATGGCTGCGACGGGAGGCGATGGACACGTTGCAGCAAAACACTATTTGGAATGCCTTCTAGAATTTATAGTACGCCATGGAGGACCCTCAAACACTCAGCAGGGTGCTACCAACGGCACCAACGGTATCTCAGATCCACAAAAGCCAGAGATAATAGGCCTAGGAAGGTTTATGTCAGATATGGTAAATATTCAAGATGATAAGGGGGATACCGCATTAAATCTTGCAGGAAGAGCTCGCACTATTCTTGTTCCTCAGCTCCTCGAAGTTGGTGCAAGCCCTCACATACCTAACCACACTGGGCTTAGACCCGCTGACTATGGGGTCGGCGTTGATATGGTTAATAATGGTGGACAAGGGCAGCAGAATAGTGATGCAAATGATTCTTTCAGTAGCCAGCTCGCAAGGACCAAAAAGGATATCCTCAACTGTGAGTTCTTCGAATTTGGCTTATTTTCTGAGACTGTTAATCTAAGATCACAGCCACTATTGTGCAAATAACTTCTGCTATTGAAGAGTCATTCAATATGGTGGATCAAGATCTGTCAGACGATCTTAGCAAGAAGCAAGAAGAATTTGACCATTGGCACGCAAAAATACGTGAAACCGCTAAACTCCGCCAGATTGAGCAAAACGAGCTGGACGAAATGAAGCAAAAAGCTCGCGAACGCATCGAGCTTCAAAGACAGACACGAAATCTCGAACAATCAGCCGACGAACTTGCTGTGGCGTTTAGAGAGATGCAGGTTGCAGAGCCCAACGACGATCCTGCTGATGGGTATTCTAAGCGGACGTCCTTATTAGATGAAGATAAGTTCAATGCTCTCTTCCCGGAGTCTTTCGACCCTTCAGGCGGCCTTTCCGACGAACAAATCGCGTATCTTTCAGCGCAGCCTTCAGTTGAGGAGCTCCAAGCACTCCTCGAAGCCTATGAAGAACAGAACAAGAGCATTGGTGAGGAGATCGAGGTTCTCAAGTCCAAGAACGTGGTGCTAGGAGAACACTACCGGCGTATGGTGATGGCCTGCACAGGATGGTCTGCCGAACAAGTAGATGCAGCTGCGGAGGGTTTGATGGAGTGCGTGAAAGATTTGAACCAGGATCCAGTGCCGGAGGAAGTGGCGCTAGAGATTCTGATGCAAGACCGGGGACAAGACTGGTGACCTTCCATGCCCTTACCCTCTACACCACATTGACGCTCAGAAGGAAGTTTCGAACCTCGTTTATATACGCAAGAAACCGTCTATTGAGCGCCCTTGATGTCCTGGTACTTTTCCCAGTCTGTACGGCGATCCCTTGTGAATACCTCCTACTTCTCTGAAAGCGACTGCCTCTTATTTGTGTGTTTTTCCCACTTTTCATCATGATGGCAACGAACATACTTCTTTGATTGTACGGCCTATGTGATGATGCCTCTGTCGCGTTTATACTTGCTCCTGCTTGCTACAATGCAAAGTCACTTGTATCCATTCTGGGTCTGTCTGTGTATGGGTGTTCATTCCGGTGAGCCGCTTTGTGATGTCTTGACATGTTGATTCCTATTTTCAAGGAGTGAAGAGGTTAGGGCAACCGATTCTTGTATGTGAGACTCCACAGTGTCCAGCCCAGGCCTGTGAGCCAAGTGGATAAATAGCAATGACATTTCAATTGTCTCTTTATTCATATGATACCTGGTAGAGGATGCTCATGAGTGTACTGTTCCTGACAAGACCTGGTGACTACGGCAGTCGCATTGTTTCGCAGACCAGAAGCTTGACCCTGGAGCCAAGACACTAGGAACAGGCTTTGATTGGCTTGCGGGCACAGATTAGGTAACAACCCGCTCTTGGCAAGCACAGCCCTGCACCTCAGCCACACCACATGAAACGCGGCTCAAGGTGGTCTACCCCGCCAGCCAACCAACAGTGAGCATTGGAGGTCAAGCGCCTTCCCCTCCTCCACTCGTTCTTGTCACCACTGCACGGGAGAGGCATCATTGTCACAAGGCCAACCATAGATCAGATGGGCTCTGAGTTCCACTGTGGTATTTGTCTTTAGTAGAGATACCTCGTCTGCTTCTGTTCTCCGGATCTTGTTCTCTCCTTGACATCCTACCTAGTTGGGTAGATGATCTAATTCCTTTCGTCTCCTCTTGACGTCGCACCCTTGAATCAATCGTTCAATATGTCTGGCTACTACGGTGGCCCGCCACAACATTCTCCATATGGCGATCAGCCGCCGCAAGGCCAGCAAGGATACTACAATGGCGCTCCCCCAGCCTATGGGCAGGACCCGTACGGCCAGCAACCTCCCTACGGACAATACGGTCAGCAACCGCAGGATCCTTCTCAGGGATATTATGGTCAACAACCGCCGCAACAGGTTAGTCTTCTATCTTGGGAGATCTGATGACTTGTACATACGAAGAATTGTTCCTCACTGTTTCAAATAGCCATACGGCGCCAACGCACCGCCACCCCAGCAGGGCTATGATAACCGCGGACAAGTTTACAACGCCTACCCTCAACAAGGCGGGGGAGAAAGCACGTCTTACTACAACCAGCCATATCCGGGAGGACAACAGGCTCCCTATGGTGGCCCGCCGCCGGGCCAGCAAGGTGTCCCACCTGGGGGCCCTGGAGGTCCTGATGGTGAGAAGGGCCTAGGCGCCACACTTCTCGGTGGTGCAGCGGGTGGATTTGCGGGACACAAGCTAGGCGGTGGCGCTCTGGGGACTCTAGGTGGTGTGGTCCTGGGTGCTGCTGGTGCTAATGTCGTTGAGCACGCTGCCAAAAAGTAAGTGGTTCTCAATGGGGAGTGGTATTTTGGTCAGAAACTACGTGGGAATCTGGAGCTGACTTGTACTTTGTTTTTCAGACACAAGAAGAAGAAGAAGGATAAGCACAAGCACAAGCATAAGCATAAGCGCCGCGGCAGCAGTTCTAGCAGCTCGAGCTCGAGTAGCGACTAGATCAACTGGCTTGGTTTATCTTAGCTGCTTTGATAACCGTCGGATTTAACATAAGGCTTGCAACACTGGTTTCTCCCCTTTTCCCTAGTATCATTAGCTCGTTCACTGATGTACGTATGAACCTCTTTGCTGTTGTACCTATGCTTCTCAATGTATCACGATATCTGTCGATCAGCAGTTTGCGATGACTTGGAATCTGTCAAATGCTACATATCCTACATGTATTCCGTGTATATTTAGAAAGGATGAGTGCCCAGCCTACTAGTTATTCTCTCCGAGCTTATCCAAGAAATTTCATTCCTGCCCGGCTAGCAAGAAGCCTTTACGAATCAACGTGTACGGAGGTAGCACAACACCATCGGCATTCAGACCTACCGGCGCTCCCGCAAGCTGGGGCCTTGCATGGAGCGTGGCGTGTCGTATGCATATCCAGATGGCCTTCCATCCCAGCCTTAACTAAGAACTTTTGTAACGCCCGTTTTCGGTCACACCATGCTGAGCATCAAAAAAAAAAAAAAAAACGAAACCAAAAATGATGCCCGAGAAGCCCATCGTTGTGACGAAAAATCCGAAACCCGGATATCAAAATGCAACGATGCCGCGAGTTCAAGCTTCGAAGAGCCCCAGAACCTTGTTTACGGGATGATCTGCTTGGTGCTTGGGATCTTATCAGCTGTCAGGCTTCACCGATAGGTCATCAGCTATGTGGCAGTGCTGTCGCAGCTCCTCTTTGTTTCTTTTTTTTTTCTCAACCCAACCATTCAAGATACTGTCGGGAGCGGTCGTCTGCCAAGAGCCATCTCGATCCTGCCCCAGGGAGTCTTGGCGCCCTCCGGGTTGACCAAAATTAGCGTCCGCGAAGCTTGGCATAACGCCAAGACTCAGCCCGCCCGCGCCAATAACTTAAACAAATTGCGATAGCCAATCGCAGCTAGCCATGATGCACGCCGCCACCGTCCAAGAAATTCCCGAAAAATTGGGCATGGACAATCCGCCGGCCGCAAAAGGTCGAACCCTTAGCGGAGCTTGACGATAACCGTTTCGGCTTGCGTCAGTGACAGCCAAATTGAGTCAAGTGGACCGTTGGAGCGGGTTGCATAACTAGGAAGAACTGGTTAGAATTGTGGTATATCCTCCGAGAAGCCGGCACATCAAGGACATCGCATTTGAGATCCCGTCCACAATTCCTAAAAAGCCGCTACTCCATGATAATGGGGCAACCCCGGATTTCATCTGGAGTCGGGAGAGTGAAGACGAAGGAGAAGGCCGCGGCCGTGCGACGTCGAACCCGGACTTGCCTTCTAAAAGACTCAAGACGCAAACGACGAAGAACCGTGTATGAATAAACAACACTCCAGGATCTACTTGCGTCTGGCTGGGCTTCTTGGGGGTTGGAGATTCCCCTTAACTTCCCGCCATACCAATAGTTAACTCACGGAGGGGCATTAGCGTCGTTAAGCATGCTTTTACCAAACGCCCAAGGGCAATCTCACACAGCCAACGTCGTTCGTGTCACCTCACGATATTCGTTCTGAGATAGATCTACCTACAAGCTCGTTCCGCAAACTCTGATAAGCTTGGGGAGAAGGAGAAAATAAAACCCTTTTTCTCGCCTAGAGCTTGGCCGCTCAAAAAGGCCCACGACAAGCAGACAGCTCTCACCTGAAGCTGTGTGTTCTCACCTCAAGTATTGATGCTCAGCCAATGAGCTTGAAATGTGAAAAGGGCTGTGCGGGCCCTCGATATCTTTCCTTGCTATTTTCCATTCTCGAAAGAGTTTTTCTTGGGTCATCTGAAGCACCGTTTTCTGGTGCATACGCAAACACTGATTGTTATCTTGACCAAAGGACTGTCTCGCCAAGGCAGCCGACGGTAATGGCCCCAGATGTATGAAGACAGTGCTGGGTTTTGTTGGGATATAAGTGATCTTTAGCTTCCGCCGCAGTGGCTTCCACCATGAAGGCTGAAACAAGACCCCAAGTCACATAATCCCTTCAGTCAAAGTATGTCTTCTGTAACCTTTGACCAACCGGTATCATCTTCGACTACAAGCAAGAGGCTTGACGACGTTGAACGCGGCCGGCCTAAAGCTCCCAAGGCAGCAGACGACCTGCCGGCAATCTCTGCCTATTCTTCCTTCACTGCAGTTGATGATTCGGAGTCTGTGCTCAGTCACTCGACAAGGATAATACGATACTTCCAGGAGCCAGTAGATACCGCGAGGACCGATTTGCTCTTGATAGCGTGCTCATTTATCTCAGGGGTAATTGATAGCGCCGCGTTCAATGCATGGGGGAGTTTTGCGAGTATGCAAACTGGTAAGTGTGTCTGGCTCATGACTGATTCTGCTGATGGGGACGCCTAGTTCAATGTAGTCAGTCCTCGAACATTAATCTTGATTTTATCGTAGGGAATGTTGTCTTTCTCGCACTTGGAGCATCTGGGCAACCTCCCGAGCCGCAACTTCGATGGGCCAAGTCTCTCATCGCGATAGCAACGTTTATAGCGGCAGTTCTGTTTTTCACACACATGTCAAGACTGCTTGGTCCAATCCGGCGCTCCACTTTGCTCGCATCGTTTACATTGCAGACGACAAGCATACTAGCATCCAGCATCCTTGTGCAGACGGGTGTTATCGATTCCAATGTCACCTCGTCAAATCAGGGCATTCACTGGCTTCAAATGGTACCGATTACCTTGCTAGCTTTCCAGGCAGCCGGGCAGATTGTAACGTCTCGCATGGTGCAAGTCGAAGAGATACCCACGGTTGTACTGACAACGGTTCTGGCGGACTTGTTCATCGATCGTCGACTGGGCACAAAGAAGAACCCGGTGCGAAACCGCCGCATAGCCACGGTTTTGGCGTTGTTCAGTGGAGCGATGCTGTCCGGTGCATTGACAAAGGTCGTGGGCCTTTCCTGCTCGCTGTGGCTGGCCACTGGGATTAAAGGGGTCGTGACCATATGCTGGGCTTTGTGGAGGCCAAAGGCTGATGTGGTCAGCTCTGGTAGGTGCTGGGATTGAAGGTCAAAGGATGTGCATGATACGCTAGGGAATGACTTGTGTAATGTCTTTGATGAGTGAGGATGGGTAGTAGAAAAAAATAATAGATGGAATTGGATTGTTCTCGGGAAGGGCCTGTTGGCCACCTCTTATTGTTAGACGTCAATGCAGTTTCTGCTCAAGGCCAGGATGAAGAAGAGATCCGCCGTGATGCTTTCTAGCGATACCCATGATGATCAGCTCAGTCAGTATGCCTGTTGTGAGACGTTAGGTTTATCGAATTCCTGATTGGGCATGCATCGCGAGCAACGAGTAGTCAGCGATCGGAGCAAATCGGGTTTCCCGTATTGCACCCCTTGACACCAGCGCAGCATCGCTCGTACTCACAGCCAATCCAGGAGTGAATCTCACAGACAAGCATTTCATTCTTGAACGAACGCTACGGGATGCCGACGTTAGAATGATCCAGACTCCTATGGCCGCGACGCTGGTCCCTCCGATGCCCTCCGCCCCTTGACCTGAAGAGGCCCTTAGCCATCTCAAGCAGAGGTCACGCGCAATTTTGGCGGCTTGAATGACTTGAACAATGAAGACACCTGAGGCCAAATTGCCTGTCTCGTGCATATCAGGTTCCCTACTGTCTCATCCCAAGCCGTATATCAAAGCGGTTGATAATCATTCTCTTGATACATGGTTTTCCACCGTTTGTCTTGGGAAAATCGTATATACTACCTTGTACAGTATATACTCGTCCGTTTCAATTAATTTCACATTCGCTTTTCGCTCCTATAAGTTCATTAATCTGACTGAATGGCTATCCCATTCACCAGAGCTGCCAGACCTGCATTGAGGGTCCATGGTAGGTTCCACTGGACCACCCAGCTTCTCCAGCTGATGATGATACGACTGAACTTTCAGGCCGAGCTTGTCGTTCCTCCCGTTCCCAATGGGTGATACCTCGCACCTCTCCAATCGCCTTGCTCACCACCCACGAGCGTCCTCCCCGTGCACCACCGACCAGGCTCCCGCCCAAACCTCGCAAGGAAGTGCTCCTACCCAGCCAGGAAGAAAAGCGAACAGACCTCAGACACATTACGTATGGGCCACATTTCCGCCAGTCCGCCTACCACTGACAGACTTCCTCTTTTAGCACCACCATCGACCAACTCATCAACTGGTCCCGGTCTTCCTCCCTTTGGCCTCTCCTCTTCGGCCTCGCATGCTGTGGCGTTGAAATGATCCACTTCTACACCTCCCGCTACGACTCCGACCGCACGGGAAGCGTGTATCGCGCTTCGCCGCGCCAGGCCGACGTCATGATTGTCGCCGGCACTGTGACCAACAAGATGGCCCCGGCCCTGCGGACGCTGTACGACCAGATGCCCGATCCCAAATGGGTGATCAGCATGGGCAGTTGTGCGAATGGCGGCGGGTATTACCATTATAGCTATTCGGTAGTGAGGGGAGTGGATCGGGTTATACCGGTAGATGTGTATGTGCCCGGGTGTCCGCCAACGGCGGAAGCGTTGATGTATGGTGTCATGAGGCTGAAGGCAAGGATTGGAAAGGAGAGGGTGACAAGGATGTGGTATAGAAAATGAAGTACGATGTAGGAAATATCGTGATTTATTCTCCCCTCTTAATGGTACTCTGTTGGCTATGGTGTAACTAAACTAATGGCCCAGAATTAAATGTCTTGAACCACCATCGACCAGAAGCTCCGTACCCGTTGTGAAGGTAGCATCGAATCCTAAAAAGGCCACAGCCTTGGCGATCTCTTCTGGCGTTGCTATCCTCGCTAATGGGGTTGACTGCCGTCCCAAATCAGCAAAGGTTTCTATTGCTTCTTTCGGAGCGTCAACAATGCCTAGCGTTGGCGTATCGACAAACCCAGGGCTAACACAATTGACGCGGATACCTTCTTTTCCGTTCTTATTTCGCGCCAGCTCCGCCGCAAGGGTTTGCACAAACGAATATACAGCTGCTTTGGATGCCGAATAAGGAGCCATGCCTGGGTATCCCTGATTAACGGAGACGCTGGTGGTAAAAACGATGGCTCCACCCGACCGAATGTGTGGAATCATCCGTTTCGTGAAAAAGATCGGTCCTCGGGTATTGGTGTTGAAGTGTCGATCGAAGATCTCCGTCATCTCCAGCACCGGGACGAAATTCGCGTAACCGACGTTGAGGAAGAGCAGGTCAATCACTGCTCCAAACCCGAGATGTTGCTCGATGAGGTGCTCGAGGTCTGCGTGTGCTGCAAGGGAGGTTATGTCGGATTGTAAAACTAGCGCAGAAGACCCGAGTTCTTCCTTCGCTGCAGCAACTGGCTCGGGGCGGCGACCGGTGATGACGACTTTGGCACCATCAGACAGGAAGTGCTTAGCTGCTGCTAAACCGATACCGTGGGTGCCACCAATGATGACAATGCTTTTCCCGGCGTACTTGGACATGTCCCTTAGCTTGTAGGAGAAGGAAAGAAGCGTGATTTTCGAGATAACACTATCTAAAGTACTGTTTCAGTGAGTAGACGTTATATCAGGCAAGAAGATCGCTCATGGGGCGAAGTAGCACCCTAATATATAGCTTTGAGACTATACTGATTGTCCAAAGCGTCTCCATAGTGTCTGTGCTGCGTGACCAACCAAAGGCTCAGAATGGCTCATTGAGGGCCGAATCTTCAGGAAGCAGCAGCTTTGAAGCAAGCTAAACACAACCAAGGTTGAGTTGAGTCACAGCGAGTCCGGATTGATTTCTAATCTGGGGTGTCTTTGAGGTCGGATGCGAAGCCAGTGGGTATAGATTCGTGGTGATGCAAACAACATGCGGCAGAGGTGGCCTTGTTTGACCTGTTTGCGCAGGCTTTGATTTCTCAGCACCAGCCATGCAAACACGCCAAGAATGGAATCTCAGGCTAGATAAAGGCCGCGGAGTGTGATGTCAGCGAGAGAAGTGATATTAATCATCCATCTCACTTGTTCCTTAGGGCTTGAGAACCAGCTTGTCCTCCTTCCATGTCTGACGTTGCAGCAACCAAGTCGACGATGATTTTAAGCGCAGTTCGTTTCTATGGGAGCGCAAGGCCAAATGACGAGGAAAAATCCGTTGGGTCTTACCCGTAAGACTGGACATGGTGGTTGTTTTGTATGCAACGGGGACCTCAGGAGCCCCTGGGCGGTGAGGAAAAACTGTTGATAAGGGGAGATCTGCATGCATAAGATAAGAGCAGAGCGATAAAAGATAACCCTAAAAATATGGGGGATAAGGGTGAGATTCGCGACTTCGCACGGAGACAACACCCCATCCGACAGTCTGGACTTTTGTAGATTGTCACAGGAACTGATCGCTGTTGTTGATTTCCTGCTTGCGGGCAACAAGAATGGTAAAAGATTAAAAATAGTGAAAAATGAAAAAGAAAAATTACGGAGTTGGTGAGCAGAGGCTGAAACCCGGCTTCACATGTCTGGAACCCTGGATACTGCACGGAGGATTATGATTGATGGACAGGCAAAACAGCGATAATTTCCCCGGGGTTAGAGCAGCCCTATTGCAAGGATCTACAGACAGGGTCCCATGCAAGTGGTTTTGGGTACGAGTGCGTTACAACAAGGCCCGTCCTCGCCGCTGAGAACCCAAAAAGCAAAAAAGAAAATTTTTATGGAGAAAAGTCTTTAAAATTGTTGGGGCTGGAGAGTGTCCGGGAGGCGAATTGTAGGGATAGCCGCTGTGGTCCGACCAGGCAACCGGCACGGGAGAAAGTCAAGCCAGAGCCAGAAGTCGAGAGTGTGTATGTGTACCTGGCTCGCTTGTACCCAACGTGTACCTCCCTTGTGTGTGAGTGTGCGTCCAGTCAAATTTTCCGAGCTTGACTCGTGCAGGATGTATGTAAGGGAAGCAGCGGCGGAGGATTGTGAGCTGTTGCTTCCCCTGAAATGACAGTGTTGTGGCTGGCAAGGGGGGGTTGTAAAATTACGGCCCATTCACGTCATGATCGTTGCGTTGGCCCAATCAGGTGCACTTGATTACCTGACTCAGCATCTAAAAATTACAACCCGCTGATGTAAGCCAAAGGTGGCCAATCGCACATTCCCGATTAGCCCCTGGCTTGCCGAGACGCTAGACTGCTTCTAGATTAGTCGGAGCTGATAACCAGTTTATCTTGGGGGCGGCGGATCCACAGTTGAGGCCAAAAATTCTGAATTTTTTTTTTTGTGCAAAAAATTTGGAACTCGCTTTCCTCTGTTTCTCTCAGTCTGTTCCCATATAAATTCCCACCGTTCGCACTCCACCTTCTGACTTTTCTTTCTCTCTTTCTCTCTCCCCATCTCCACTCAATTTTGCATCCTCTTTTTTCCTTATTCCCTTTCTCCCGTCTCTTTTCGACGCGGATTCTTCATTTTCTTATCCATACCAGAATAGAGATTAGAGGACTCCATTTTTTCTTCACTATCACTTAGAGCGAGCGACGCGAGTTGCTCTGAAGAAAAAGTTTTTTTTTACAGATAAAAAGAGATACCCAGGTCTTTTTTAAATCTAATATCCCTTTTTATTTCTACCAAAAGTTTTTTTTTACACCTATTCCAAAATGCCTGCTATCGATTCCGTCAACGAGTCCGCCCAGTCGGTCGTCGTCCTCGAGGAGCTTCTCAAGTCCCTCTCTGTCTCCAAGAACGAGGCCGAGACTAGAGCTGCCGCGAACAACATTGCCTCTCTTTTGAACGGCCCTACAGATGAGCAGGCTCTTCCAGTCAAGTAAGCTTCTCCCGTTCTTGCCAGGCGCCTTTGTCCAAGTGGTTTCTAACCGTCCTCCTTGCAGAGCCGTTGAATCCCTCAAGAAGCAGCTGGCGAACAAGAAAGATGCTACTGCCCGTGAGAAGGCCCTCGATGCCATCTTGGCTATCGCCAACCACTCCACCGTCTCTCCCGCCGTCGAGCCATATCTCCTTTCCCTCCTTGGCTCTACCTTGGTTGCTGTCAGCGACAAGATGACCTCCGTCAAGAACCTCGCCCAGAACGCTTCCATCGCCATCGTCAAGTCGATCAACCCCAACGCTGTCAAGGCTGCTCTTCCCGCTATCGTCAGCTCTCTCCAGAATGCTCAGAAGTGGGCTGAGAAGATCACTGCCCTCCAGTGCATCGAATCTCTCGTCGAGACTGCCCCCGTTCAGCTCGCCTACCGCGTTCCAGATTTGATCCCAGTTGTCTCCGAGTCTATGTGGGACACCAAACCAGAAGTCAAGAAGGCGGCCTACGGCACCATGGAGAAGGTCTGCGGCCTTATCGTCAACAAGGATATCGAGCGCTTCATTCCCGAGCTCATCAAGTGTATCGCCAAGCCGGAGAACGTCCCAGAGACCGTTCACCTTTTGGGTGCCACAACCTTCGTCACCGACGTCCACGAGCCTACGCTTGCCATCATGGTCCCATTGCTTGACCGTGGTCTTGCTGAGCGTGAAACCGCCATCAAGCGTAAATCCGCCGTCATCGTCGACAACATGTGCAAACTTGTTGAGGATCCTCAGATTGTTGCTGCCTTCTTGCCCAAGCTCATGCCAGCGCTCAATAAGAACTTCGATACTCTTGCTGACCCTGAAGCTCGTGGTAAGACTAAGCAGGCGCTCGAGACTTTGATCCGTGTCGGTGATGTGAAGGATGGAAAGATCCCGGAAGTCTCCACTGCTGGTGACATTGCCACTGTCTCCGCTATCCTGAAGGAGATTCTCGAGCCCAAGCACAAGGCCTCTGTTCCTAAGTTCCAGGCCACGATTGAATACATCGCAGCTATCGCCGGTCAGCTCATTGACGAGAAGGTTACCGATGTTGCTAGCTGGACCGAGAACACTCTTGCATACCTTGGTGCCATTGTTGGTGAGACTGATGCCAAGCCTCTCGCTGAAACCCTCCGAAAGCGTGCCTCTCCTGGTGCCTCCGAGGAAGCCGAAGTTGAAGAGGACGAGGAGGAGGGCGAGGATCTCTGCAACTGCACATTCAACTTGGCTTATGGTGCTAAGATCCTCCTCAACCAAACCCACCTCCGCCTCAAGCGTGGCCAACGCTATGGTCTCTTGGGCCCCAACGGTTCCGGAAAATCTACCCTCATGCGTGCTATCAACAACGAGCAAGTCGAGGGTTTCCCCAAGAAGGATGAAGTCAAGACTGTCTTCGTTGAGCACGATCTTGATGCCGCCGACACTGAACAGACTGTCATTGGCTGGACCCAAAAGAAGCTCGCTGATGTCGGCATCGACACTCCCCGCGACGAGATCGAGGCTAAGTTGCTGGAGTTCGGTTTCCTCCAAGAACAATTCGAGAACCCCATCACTTCGCTGTCTGGTGGCTGGAAGATGAAGCTCGCTCTTGCTCGTGCCGTCTTCGAGAATCCCGATATTCTCTTGCTCGACGAGCCTACCAACCATCTCGACGTCAAGAACGTTGCTTGGCTTGAGCAGTATCTCATCAACTCCCCATGCACATCCATCATCGTTTCTCACGACAGCGGTTTCTTGAACAATGTCATCCAGCACGTCATCCATTACGAGCGTTTCAAGCTCCGACGATACCGCGGCAACCTCACGGAGTTCGTCAAGAAGCTTCCATCCGCCAGATCGTACTTCGACCTCGATGCCTCTGAGATGGAGTTCAAGTTCCCTGAGCCAGGTTTCCTCGAGGGTGTCAAGACCAAGGCGAAGGCCATCGTCCGCGTCAGCAACATGTCCTTCCAATATCCTGGAACCTCTAAGCCGCAGCTTACGGACATCACCTTCCAGTGCTCCCTCGGTTCCCGTATCGCCGTCATTGGTCCTAACGGTGCCGGTAAATCCACTTTGGTCAATATCTTGACCGGTGAGCTCATCCCAACCTCGGGTGATATCTACCAGCACGAGAACATTCGTATCGCGTACATCAAGCAGCACGCGTTTGCGCACATCGATAACCACTTGGACAAGACCCCCTCCGAGTACATCCAGTGGCGTTTCCAGACTGGCGAGGACCGTGAAACTATGGACCGAGCCAACAAGATCGTCACCGAGGAGGACGAGAAGGCCATGGACAAGATCTACAAGATCGAAGGTTCTCCCCGCCGTGTCATTGGTATCCATGCGCGCCGCAAGTTCAAGAACTCGTATGAGTACGAATGTTCTTTCTCCCTCGGCGAGAACATTGGCCAAAAGAACGAGAAGTGGACCCCAATGATGACTGCCGACAATGCCTGGCTTCCACGTACAGAGCTTCTCGCTACCCACGCTAAAATGGTGGCTGAAGTCGATCAGAAGGAAGCTCTTGCCAGTGGTCAGTTCCGTCCCCTGGTCCGCAAGGAAATCGAGGCCCACTGTGCCAACTTCGGTCTCGATGCTGAGCTGGTCTCTCACTCCCGCATGCGCGGTCTCTCCGGTGGTCAGCGTGTCAAGGTCGTCCTTGCTGCTTGCTCTTGGCAGCGTCCGCACTTGATCGTCCTTGACGAGCCGACCAACTACCTCGACCGGGACTCCCTTGGTGCTCTATCAAAGGCCCTCAAGAGCTTTGAGGGTGGTGTCATCATCATCACCCACTCCAAGGAGTTCACAGAGAACCTGACTAGCGAGGTCTGGGCTGTTATGGACGGAAAGATGACCCCATCCGGTCACAACTGGGTGCAAGGTCAAGGATCTGGCCCTCGTCTCACCGAGAAAGATGACGATGAGGACAAGTTTGATGCCATGGGCAACAAGATTGAAGGTGGTGGCAAGAAGAAGAAGCTCACTTCTTCTGAGCTCCGTAAGAAGAAGAAGGAGAGAATGGCTCGGTAGGTTTACCCTTCAGGCTCGTCCTTTTATCTATTTATGCACCTACTAACATATCTCAATAGACGCAAGCGCGGCGAGGAAGTGTTCTCCGATGAAGATGATTTCTAATTGTCTCAATCATCATTCATCTTTTTTTCCTTTCCCTTTCCTTTCAGCCTCCGGGGCCGTTTTTGCATTCGTACTTACCGATCACGATGAAGTTATGTTGGCGGGACGGCCCCGTAGAAACTCTAGATTATTGTCTTTCTGGAGGTCTTTTGAATGTCTCCTTTTACCTCTTGCGATGTTTACGACTCTTGTTTGAAATGTTTTGGCGTTGGATGGAATATGATTGTTTTCTTTTCAAGGATAATACCAGTTCGCCTATCGTGTTTGTGGAAATGCATATGGATAGATTAAAAATAGATTTCTATTTTATTCTTATCAGTCTTGACTTCCTCCCAGCCCTCTCTAAATCACTATATTAATGGTATCATCCTCATCGTATATGAGATTGATTTCAAATGCCTCGACTTCTGCGAAGCTAGTTTTACTGACTAAGCGAGGTGCGATAAGCGAAATTTCAGATCTTATCGCAGCGAGGGGCTTGCATTCCATCAGGAATTCCTCTGGGTCTCCCTCATGCATATTCTGGTGCGAGGCCTGCTGCGTCTCTGTACATGGAATGGAATAGAAAGGAGCACCGCATAGACACTGCTTCGTAACTTGATTCATAATGCAGTCTCAGTCAAAAAGGCTTGCCCCACCATCACTTGATACCCTCTCTGCATCATGTCCCACAGACTGGGGATATGATTCTCTGCACCTAACAGAGGAGGATTTCCTTGCCACGCTGAGGTTACCAGTTGCGCGACGGATACTAGGCCACGATGCGCTTAATGTCGCTCTCCTCGACGAGGTGCGATCTGGGCGTCTCTCGTTCACGGAGTTCGTGAAGCAGAATGTGGATTGGGTCCTCTCTGACACTGAGAGCCCGGATAATATTCGCTTGAGATTAGTGCATGTTGCGTATGCTGCGTTGCTTGCATTTTTGCAATCGAACGTTACTGGGCCGCCGCTGTCGTTTCGGCCTAGTGAGGTTGTTTTCCCGTCGGGATTGAACGCTGGAGACGGCGGGGATGGGGAGATTTGGAGTGTGCTACGTCGACTACGAGATGCCATGATACGAGACATGTCTGTGGATGGTGAGGCAGCGTATAGATTGACGCCGAATGTGGAGTTGTTTTGCGTTGCAAAGGCCGTTTTGGCGAGTGAAAAGCTGTATGAGGTGCAGAATGGTGGGGAAGAAGTGCCCGTGATGGCGTTGACTGCGAGGATGAGAGCGAACTTCTTGCATCAAAAAATGCTCTCTGAGAATACGGATACTTTGCAGACTGCTATCTACGATGATTTGGACAAGATTGCTCAGCGTGTCCTTGACGAAGCCTCGAATGCCACTACTGAGCAGAAAGTAAGATTTTTGCTGGAAAGAGCGGCCATAAATACGCACCACGGGCTTGACCCGCAGGCGCGGGCGGACTTGGAGCGTGCGGCACGCGAGAATGGTTTCGAGTTTGCGTTAACTGGGAGACTGGGGAAGAGGACAAAATTCCAAGACCGAGATATCAGTCAGTTGGTCGTGTTGGCAAAGAGTAGATGTTCTGATCCGAGTACAATCCGTGAAGAAAAGGCCGGGCAGAACATGGCCGCGACTGGACCGAAAAACTTGAATTTGAATGATGATACCCTTTTAGAAGCGATCTCGTTTAAACAAGGAGATAGAGATCAGACCGCGGGCCAGAAAGCCATGACTGTACAGGATGAATCAGCATTACCGGAGTCGTTGGCTGAATTAGATCCATCAAGCCAGCCGAAGCTGGATGCCTTTGATTCCATCGTGCTTCTTGCTCTTGCTTCGGCAATTACGAATACCAACCCCGAAGACGGCTTGACCAGGGAAGAAACATTACCATATGCTACCCGCGTCCTTGATGGTGGAAGCTCCAACTGGCAGGTTTATTCTCAAGCATTGCTTGTTAGAAGTAGGATTGAGGGCTATCGATCTCGGACTGTGGAGCGTGGCGTTCTCCAGCTACAAGCCCTTGTAGATCAGGTCATCGCTGATACTGCAAGCGACTCTGTTGCCGCCGAGCAAGAGCATCAGCAGACCTTCCTCCCAAGACCAGAAGCTTCTGAATCAGCGCCCGCAAGTGAGCGGCTCAAGTATATCTGGCTACTTAGTTTTGTGACAAGATGGGACTTGGAAGCAGAACTCGCGGCCAGATGGGTTAACCTTGGTGGGTTGAGAACTGCTCTGGACATCTATGAACGATTACAGATGTGGGCAGAAGCAGCATTGTGCTATGCCGCCACGGACAGAGAAGACAAAGCTAAGCTTATTGTCAGGAGACAGCTATTCGAGCCGTCAATACCTGGTGGTGGGACTGACGATGACGAGAAATTCGAAGGACCAGAGCGGTCCCCGTTACCAGTGGATGCGCCGAGATTGTTCTGCATTTTGGGCGATGTTGACAAAGACCACACCATGTTCGAACGGGCATGGGCCGTGTCGAATCAAAGATATGCTCGTGCGCAGCGCGCATTAGCACGGTATTACCTCGGGCAGAAACCACCTAAATTCGAAAAGGCCGAAGAAGCATACAAACTGAGTTTGAAAATCAACCGGCTGAATCATGGTGCATGGTTCTCTCTCGGCTGCATTCAGCTTGAATTGCAGAAGTGGCAAGATGCCGTGGAGTCGTTTACCAGAACGGTGCAGCTTGAAGAATCAGACGCCGAGGCTTGGAGCAACCTTGCTGCCGCGTTGATGAACATGCCGCCTCCGGAACCAACGAGACCAGCACCGAAAGCAGCGGATGAAGAGGCAAAACCTGAAACGGACCTTCTCGTAGATGAATACAAACCGAAACGCGATGCTCTTGCAGCCCTTCATCGCGCAGCTCGTTTTAAACACAACGATTACCGCATTTGGGAGAACATTCTTACAATTGGTGCGTCCATACCACCGCCTCAAACCCCCTTCCGCGATGTAATCCATGCGCAGAAACGAGTCATCGAACTCCGCGGCGCTAAAGCCGGAGAGAAGTGCATCAACATACCTGTCCTCACCGCATTTATCAACATACTCACGGCGGATTACGACTTCGACGACCCAGATTCTACCACGGCACCGTCATCCTCGGAAAGTAACAAGATAAATCCGCGCCCGGGAACCCTCCCTGCCCTCATTTTCTCGCTTGTTGACGATGCCGTGACCCCATTAATTACGCACTCGTCGGCACTCTGGCTTCTAGTCGCGAAACTGGAAAAGTGGCGCGGGAGACCGTCTCGCGCTCTTGCAGCGCATGAAAAAGCGTGGCGTGCCACAGTCGCCTCGTGCACCAGTGCTGCCTTTCAGATGGGTGATGAGAAGAAGTGGATGGATGTCGTGCAAGCCACGGAGACTTTGGTTCGGGAGGGATACGCAAGGTTGGGTGGGATGGATAGGGAAGCAGAGGATGGTAACGACGAGGGAACTGGCGAGTTGGTGGCTAAGGATTGGAGATTTAAGGCCAAGAGTGCGGTGAGAGGGATATTGGGCAAGGGAAAGGATACCTGGGAAGATTCAAAAGGGTGGATGAGGTTGAAAGGATTGTTGGAGGAGATTAGTGGGAGCTCTTGACACGTAATGGCTGAAAATAGATAAGAAAGTACCTAGAAGGCTTCTGGCTTGTACAATACGGTATCTCATGGAATAAACAAAAGTCAAAGTCCACTACGGAGCTTGATGGGCCATTTCGTAATACATCATTAGACGGGATGTTCATCCAATAAAGGTGGAGTTAAAGGTCCAGACGACTCTTCAAGCAAGTGATTGTTGTCTCTACGAGGGCTTGAACAGTATTGGACCGCTATCAACACCAGGTTCAAAATCAGGGACCGGAATCTCTAGTTCCTCGCCCTGGCCCTCTAGCCATGGTAAACATGCCTCCCATAGCTTAATGAACTCACCTTCCTGGCCAGAATTTATCAGTCTCTCCCAATCCGCGTGGTCATTACGGAAATACCAGCCAAACCACGCAGCAAGCAGAAGATCTGCATACCCGGCTTTATCCCCCTCAAAAAAGGGACCAGTCTTCTTTTCGACCCCCTCTGCACCGCGTAACATTGTGGCAAGCGTTGCAAACTCCATTTCAATCTCTGACCAGACGCGCTCTAGGTCGGCACCCTTGGCAGCAAAGTCGGGCAGTGGTTTGCCAAAGCGGATTGCACGCGTACGGTGGAAATACTGTGCACATGATGGCTGGAGATTATTGGGTACCTTCGGGATATGTAATGACATTCCTTTGACCATGACATTTGCCAAAACATTTTGCACGGCGACGGCAAGCGGATAACTCGCTGGAGTTGGGAATATGGAAGGGTATTCTGGTGCGGGAAACGCCCGCTCCAGGTGTTGTGCGATCGGCCAGCTGTCATTGAGGGCGTGCCTGGTCGGTTCGAATGGGAGCGAGGGAGCGTGGATTATGGCGGGGAGGGTGTAGGGGACGGGTCCGTTTGAAAGCGGTGGTAGATGGAGGGAGCGTAAAATGGGTGCGATGGAGGTGTATGGCAGGTAGGATTGAGTGTAGGGAATGCGCTTGTAGTTGAGAACCAGCCTCGTACGAAGGGTATTAGGGGACCATGCTTTATTCGATCCTATGCACGGTGCTTTATTAGTCGTTGCTGTCTCGTTTTGAAAGTGAAAGAGGCGTACCTGGGAGTGTGCTGGTGATATCTAGAAAATGGACTCTGTCTTGTCCTGCCAGCCCTAGGTCCGTCAGCCTGCCTTGCTTCCCTTGGGTATGCATCGGGCGGGACAAGAATCGTAGTGAGAGGTTGGACCTTATGGACAGGACAGTTTGGCAGTGCTGGTAGAAGGTCATCTCTTTATTGAGACCCAGAGACAGAGCTGCGATGATTATGATATCCCTAATCGCAAGTGCAGTCCCCACATGATGTATTTATGGCATCCTTTTGGTCCCTGTCAGGGTTATCATAAGCTGATATTGTAATCAGATTGGGCCTCACGCCCTTTGGCATCTCGACACCAAGAACCTCGAGCTAGACGGAGCCATCGAGTTGTGCCTGGCAGTTCTCATCCAGCCATCGTGCATTTGGAGTCCGACGATAGCCGTTGGGCTGGTTGGCCATCCAATCACAAGCTTCGGCGGTCAACCTCCTCCCATCAACCACATCAAACAAGTGCTCGAGGTGAAAGACTGCTTCTTATGTTTTGTGTGCTGATGGCTTCATCGACAGAATTCATCTCTTCATCCAGCCCATCGTACAAAGAACTAGGTTGAAATGACATCCATGGACCATTATCGTCAACAGGCTGTGGAAGGCCTTGAACCCAGGGCCTGGTTGTTATCAGGATTGGAGCCAAACACCAGCCGCCCGGAATGCTTTTACAAACAATTGATACTTGAAGGCTGAAATAGTATCAAGTTCTTCGCTCTGTCACAGCCAACAAAGAACCAAGTGCAGCGAACAGTTACTGAGGACTAATTGCATATTCATCAACGTGAAGGGATAAAGGGAAGGTTCCATGCAATTCATACAATGATGTATGAAACCATGCTATCTCGCACTTGTTCAAGCTTGCTCACTGTTTAAGCAAGGCTCAAGAGCAGTGGCTCGTGATTTTTTACTTATTTCTGGCCACTGTTAGTTGAGGAAGCAACTTATCCTCTTTTTCTGTTCTCATACTTTTGGATTCTGGTAGAAAACATTACATTTTCCATCATCTTTTATAGTTGGCAATATCTCACTTTCTTGATACTAGGGCGATTCTCATGGCCAAGAACAAGCGAAAGACCAAACGAACCGGGATGGAGCAAACCCTACCGGGGTTTGCTCACTCAGATACCCGTTCGGGAAAAGAGGAGACCTACAAATTTTCAACACAAACTTCTCCTGATGTAAACTTTGGAGTGTCAAATCCCCAGCCAGCGTCATCTATATATTCCCGGCCCGTCGCGTACAGCAGCGAGAACACCAGTGTTGGAGGAAACGTGGAACAACAATCAGGGAGCCTCAACAGTTGGCTAGATCCGGCAATGAGACGAACATCTCGCACACTGTCCTCGATAACCTCATTTGGGGGGCTGATGAGGAAATTTGACGCCCCCAGTGAGGAGGGGAGAGAAGGGGAGAGCCGCCGACGATTGATAGAAATCAGAAGAAGCCAAATGGGAAGCGAGAGGAGTCAACGACCGAGAGAAACGAAAAGAGCCGTCACCCAGGATCGACCAACGCACGATGCTAGCGGCGAATGCATGTGCGCGGAATGTGAACGGAATTGGAGAGTTTTCAAAATTGTATTCGTTGTTGTGAGCATTATGGTGGTTATCATTTTGATTATAGTCGTCTGCATGACCCTTGGTGTTTTTAGTCGCCATGCCAAGGGCAGCACATCGGTATCTACGACTTCATCTCCCACAATTTCCTCTACCGTGTCACAGGATACCAGAACTGAAAACACCTCCCGGTCAGGGA
Source organism: Chrysosporium queenslandicum (assembly GCA_001430955.1). NCBI lineage: Eukaryota > Fungi > Ascomycota > Eurotiomycetes > Onygenales > Onygenaceae > Chrysosporium > Chrysosporium queenslandicum. Next base: position 80,326 of record LJPI01001684.1, on the reverse strand, counting down.
TAGTCTCAAAAACAGAACCCACCAGCTCACCTCCGAAACCCACTTCCACGAGAGCTACCACCGGGATTATCGTCACAACTGTCTGGATACCGCCCATCATACCCATTCCAGACCCGAAGACGACAACCGTGACTGTCTACCCATCGATGACTACGGCAATCACCACCACCAAGCCAGAACCTCCGCCGACCACCGAAGAGCCAGATATAACGACGACGATATACTCGCCGGTGACGACGATTTTCCTAACATTGTCATCAGCTAAAACTTGAGGATAATGTGGTGCAACAAAAGGAAGATTGTAAGGCATTATCACATGTCTTCCTTTCGGGCATGGGAAGGGTCCCAAATTTGCATGGTTTCTTGGATATCAACAAAATAATGGGCAATAAGGTGTTTGTTGATGCATATGATGAGGTACATATTATATTGCTTTCTGGGTCGCGTTTAGTATTCCAATACTTCCATGGAACTCTCTATACTGCTTATGACAATGGAATATACCCTTATTTTTAATACGGTACCGTTTGTTTGGTTTGCAAGCTTTGTTACCAGGCTGATTAATACTGCCCAGCTGAGCAGAGCATATGTCGGTTGTAGAGCACCAAGATAGATGAGATATTATTGGTAAATATAAAGGATATGTCAATCCAAACTAAGACTGATAATGGTGTGACATTATACTTACACCAAAAGAAAATGGGCGCCGAACGTCTCCAAGGAAGGTGCGTCAATACCGGAAAACAGTAACCATATTCTCTCCTCTGTTATTCTTCATCGTGCGTTGGCGATTCTGGGATGGGTGATAATTCCACAGGCTCTAACTGCAAGGGCCTGATAGGCGGATCATAGAACTGGTGCGAAATATCGGAAACGGGCCGTGACGTGGAGACGTCAGTTTTCCCTTCCTCTTGCTCTTGAACTGACGGAACGCTAGCGTCCTGTTTACGCTTCCTGTTCGCAAATGCCAAAGTCACAAGCGTAGCTAGTGCTACAAGAGCGGCTGTGACGCCGACGGCAATGCCTGCAATGGCCGCGCCTGACAGTTTCTTCCGGTTTGGTTCTGCCGGATGTGCCTGTTGCGCCGGATGTGTCGGTTCTGCTGTGCAGAACTCCGTTATGACACGATTGTCACCGTCGACAGCGACCAAGTCCTCTTTCAAGGTCGGATTTGCAGACCACAAAGTAAACGCGCCTTTGTCTTGGTTGAATAGGAGGTAGGCGCTGGAGAGGAACTGCCGACCTAAACGCGGTAGAGGGGAACGGTTCTCATTGCTACTTATTAGCAGAACCGAAGCCGAACTGTTCGCTGTCAAATCACCGGTGTCAGGGTCAAAGTACAGGTCTGGAACAATGAATTGTTCATTGGGTATGCGGACCGAGAGACCCGAATTCAGATGGATTGTGATATCGCCAGTATATCTGAGGTTAATATCAGCAGATATTCAAATATGCGCAGAGGGTAGGTCGGTTGAGATGCGCGTACAATGGATATATCGTGGAGTCCAATATGTTGCCGCCATCATAGACCCCGCTGGATTGTCCTGTAATAAAATTCCCGGTATGGTAGACAAACCTCTGTAGATAGGGCGCGGCTGGCAAGGTTAGCAAGAGATGATCATCAGGTACTATACATGCAGCCATCGCCGGGCTGTCGTAGGCCAAAAGGCTTCCAGTCGATCCATCTTTATCAGTGAGCGTGATACCCGAAATAATGACTTGCATGGAGGTAGGACATTCTGAATGCGGTACACTGAGAGCATAGGTGTGATTCGGTCCGGTGACTTTTGCGCGGTCGTAGCCGCCCATAACAAGGCTTCCATTTAGTTGGTCTGCCTCGTTTGCCCCCGTCAGACCCCAGAAAAACCCCCATGATCGTGATGTTATCTGGCCAGCTGACTTAAGCGCTGCGATCACCGTCGAGTTCATTCCCAAACCCAGAGCGGCCTGATCATGAAATGCCATCTTTGATTCTGTCAAAGCCAACCCGACGGGATACTGTTCCAGAGTAATGTCACGGCCAAGTTGAATGCTCCCAGACACCCAATCAAAATCTTGGCCCAGCCCACGCTCAACTGGAATCGAGGTCATGTTCGCCTTGTCAGCGGTTCGTGATTTAAGCCGATTATATCGTCCGCCATGAACCGTCTCGCAAGCCGGGCCGAGGTCGTAAGGGCAGGGGCCATTTGTCCCGTAAACAATCGTATTGTTTAATGGCCTGGGTAAGATAGCGTTTAAGTCCTGCCTTTCCACCAAGGCTTTCGCGGTAATTCTGTAGGGGATGCAGGCAATTCACTGACCACTGGGGAACGAGCGCAATTGATTGCTGAGGTCTCCCTATTGAAAAATCCAAGCCACGCGTAGTTTTGCCATTGGAAAGGGTCACAACTCCAAGTGTGATAGAGATAGGCCGCGGTGCACAGTCGGCCGCCGTGGTTGAAGGCAGGTCAGAGCTGAGAACAAGTACTAGCCACAGCGTCAGCGCTGCTCGACGGCTGCGAACCAGGGCCATCGTAAAGTCCAAAGAAAGAACTCAAGCCAAGCAAGAGCTGGAGGAAAGCACGAAATAGAAAGATACCGAATGATAACGCGTACTCCGCCGGCGGGACTACAATGTTGCAGTCAACCGAAGCCGTTTACGGCGTACAGGTCCGAATAGATAATAGCCATACGCGCCGTGCGTTCGAATTCTCAGAACTCTCTGCATGTGCGAGTGTGACCCTTTCACGCGTAGTCGCATGAATAGTCTGGACGTCCATTGGACCAATTGTATGAGCGCGGGGAACTTGTGCACAGCGCCGTTTGAAGTTATAGCTGGGATCGGCCTGGACCAGCATAGCAGTGGTAGTACAGGCGGACTAGAGGGTACTCAGCTGCTCAGGGGCAAATGGCCGCCATACTGTGCCATTTCATGTTGGGCTAGAAAATGCCAACTATACTGCTATCCATGAACAACTATCCAAAGGTTGGGGAAATATGTTGCTTCAAGAAGAATTCAAGAGTAAGGGATCAGTAAGGGATCAGCAAATTTCCCTAGGGACTGCCCGTAAGACCTTGTGTGACATCAAAAGCGATGGTACTGAAACTCCTCACTGGCCCAATGTATTGACTGGTTGAGAATACCTAGGACCCAAGCGGCGAGCCATCTTAGTGCAGGAAGTTGGTTGGCAGTTTGCAGTTGAATCGAAAGTTGAAACTCAATTCAAGGAGCGGCCAACAGCACAGCTGCTTCGAAGTTTCCGAGATCCTCTTCTTTGGTTAGTTAGAATGACATCAACTCCCAAGTTTTCGGGGCAGTAGGTATTGTACAGATGCCAATCATCTTCTGCACTTGATGTATTCTTGATTCATCGAGTGGCGATTGGTCATGACATCAGTCGACAGCTTGTTTATCCTGATTTCATTCCAATAGCTTCGAAAGCTTTCTTGTGCCCGTTTCCCTTATAAATAGCATGGAGAGCTAGGTAGACTGTCGTTTTAGTCCCCGTCTACTCTTTGTATGTACATACCTAGCAGATATTATATGCACCGGAGCATACGTACCTAAAGCAGTTACCATCCACTCTCAACACAACAAACATCTCCATATCAGCAAAGACCCATTCAATATGTCCAACATCGCCGAGCGTGAAGCTGAAGATCAATATGAGCGAGAGAACGACCCTTCCCCCGTTTCCGGCACCGTCCGCGATGACTCGTACGCGACCGGTCGTGGCGCTGGAGCCATGGGAGGGCCCAAGGGAGCTGCAATCCCTGTACAGAGGGATACCGATTATGTCGAAGACCCAATGCAACCCGGAACGTCGAACACAGACGCGCAACTAGGTATGGAATTTGCAGTTAAGTCATTGAGAGAGGATTCTGTGCTGACCTCGTTCAAGCGCGAGATGAGCGTGAGGCGATTGACAAGTCCAATATCATCCGTGGCGACCGCACAAGACATGCGAAGCCGCAGCATGCCTCCGGGTACTCTGAGGGACCCGAGGAGCATGAAGTGCGCACTCACGACGATTAGTTCTGATTCAACTGTTGAATGTTGTTCGTTGAGGTGGAATTTGGCATGCAGCCCGTCACGTGTATAACTATAGCATAATGCAAACAATGCAAACACAAACTGATGAGTAATATAAACGCTATGCCGTAATAGGCTAGTATTTCCTAGCGAGTGAGTCCTGAAAGCAGCCAATCACGTCTTCTATCAAAATCGCCTGCGTAGTACTTGCTGGCTGGTGGACTTCCGGTTTGTTACTTGCTAAAGGCTTTACTGCAGCCCTTGTGAACTAAAACCCCGAAGAAACAGAAGGAGTTTGATTAGAAAGATTGCAACGTTTCTGTACAGGCCTCGTGGCCCGAAATCAAGTGAGAAACTCAAAATCGCTTGCAGCAAGGTAGTACTACAAAAAACTTATTGATAACACGTGAACAAGCCAGCCGTATAGGCTTTTGCTCGTCTAAGTGAAGGGCAACACCGACACCTGACAAGTCTAAAAGTGTTGGTGGAGAGTATGATCTAAGATTGAGTGCTATAATGCTTCGGTTGGATCACTTCAAAAGCAGCGAGAATTCCAAGAACGATAACTATGGCCGCCAGGAAGGATACCAGGACCAGGATACAAGTGCCCCGTGCAATTAACCTCCTTGTTGTAGCAGCGTGGCGACAATCATCGCAGGCCCGATTCGTGTGAGGCCAAGGAACGTTTGCATGTGTCTCCTCAGCGCGCCTGTCTGCGACACTGGGCTCTTCCACGTCGAAGGTGAGCTTGATATCCGTTAGGTCATCTTCATTTTCGACCATGCGGGGTGTCTGAGAAGCTCGTGGTTCGTAACGTGGCAAAGTAGCGTACGTTTTATAGGAGGGGGCGGTGTCACTCTCGCTCATGGTGGTTGCCTTTTAATAGCGTCGAGGAAGAGGAAAGGAACGGTATCGATATCCTAGCTATCTTTGGTGTGGAAAATTTAGAGACTCCAGAAACGCCTTGGAGATATGTTTGAGGAATGACAACGATAATGTTCAGCAACTTAGCAGTTGATGATGACAATTATGAAGCGATGCAGGATGCTATATTTATAACCTAGAAATAGAACTTAGTTTGGGCACCGAAGACGTGAAGAGTACCATAACAGCATATGAGGGATGTGAGCCCATATGCTGTGAAAGATCCAGTACATCTCCGGCAAGAGCACTAACTTCCAGTGAAGCCGGCTTTGATCCCCTGATCTTGAATTGAAACAGTGTCACCGAGCAACACATGTTGCCATTGCCTGGAGACTGACAGAGCCAGCAGCGCCTGAATCCTGAGCCTTTGAGAGAGACAACCCTCGGGAAAAACAAAAGCATGGCATTGCGAAGCAGTGATCATGCAATAATCTTGACATGTCAGAGGAAACCGCCCCGTGATGTCGATGCAGTCAAATCTGACGAAAGTACTAATTGCTTTGCATTATCCCTTTCAAGGCCTTGGACTCTCGCAGACTGCTTCAGCTTATCCATCTGGAGCCCGTAGAGAACAAAGTTCAATGAAATGAATGCAGGATGGTTATTTTTCATGCAGCGCGGCAACGCAATTCTTTGTGGTCCAGCAGGAGGCTTTTCTCGTATACAGCGACTCGGGCAATGAAGAGTGCCTGGGATGCAACCATAGAAAGTTTCTTCCGGGAGATTCACATGTAAAATACATTTTTGCCGTGGCCCTCAACAGAGTATTTATGAGGAGCGGGCAGAAAACGTCGGGTTTCTTGTGTGGCTAGAATGTTGTCGTCGATAAAGATAGCAACACGGCCCGAGCTAGTTCGCGGCCGGCAGTTGTTCGTGGGGTCTCCAAGCAGCCCAAGATGCATGCGGGTTAATCAAGGCTCGACGAACAAGAAGAACAGGGGTAGGCAACTCAGTCATTTTGATTGCGCTTCCGCAAGTTAGCTATCTTTAGACTGCTCAACATGAGGCTAAGAGCCGGGATTCGCACGAAGACTTCGAGATCGTTCACTAGTCCTAGTCAGCCCACCACGGGACAACAAGGCCAAAGTACGAGTCGTGACCATGGCGAGTTTGAAAGGCTGCTTGAGAGGCACATTTAATGATCGTATTTTGCGGGAGGGAAAACTGTCGTCGCGGAGATCGACAGGGATCACCCATGACCGTTGACTGTCTAGAAGGGTTCCGGGCTTCGAAACCTCAAACCTCCAAGCATGCCTCAGGGCTCTCACGGCGTTCAGATTAATAGAGAATACGAACGACGGAGAATTAACAACTTTGGGCATGCAACCAGAGGAGCTCTCAAAGCTGTCTTTCGTACTCCTGATGCAGGAACTTGGCCCCTTTGGTGCCCTTGAAGGTGCCATACATGCAATTGAAAACCGACAACGACCCACTGAGTTCAACCTTCTTTTGCTATTCAGGCAATGGTTCAACCGCTGTTTTCTATCCGGGACCACGCAGATCTTCCCGTTGTGATGTCAACTGGGGCAGTTTTGTGGAAATTTCTATCATCCGGGCTGGGCATACTCTCAGCAATGGGGCCGATACTCTTTGGCTGACCACCGTGATATCACTTCCAAGCAATACATCGTATAGAAGCCACTTCTTCTAAATTAAGACGTCTTGTCCTTCTCTCACGGCAAATTGAGAACGGCCTGGGCCTAAAGACGCTTGATAGGACGAGCTTGGCATATCAAAATGTCCAGGAGTTCAGATTGCCTCGGGGCGGGTGGGAAAAGGTATATAAAGGGCATGAGTTCCCTCGAGGCAGTGAGAATATCAACCAGACAAAACCACAAAGACAGCTTCTCTCCAGTGGGTTCCCATCGCAACCGATCGCCACTATGAAATTCACCTCAGTCGCTTCTCTTCTCCTCCTTGCCGCCGGGGTCATCGCCCAAGAGCCCGGTGCCCTCGATGACCACACCAGCCTCGAATTCGACGATGTCTTTGAGGAGTCTGCCCTCCTCGAGACCCGCGCCGCCGTAAATGGCCCCTGCACCGGCCACGGCGGTGCTCCGGGCGTCTGCATCAGCACCTCCGACTGCCAGAAGAGCGGTGGTGAGCTCATCAGCAACGCTTGCCCGGGCACCCCCGACGACATTGAGTGCTGCGTTGCGGGTAAGACGACTAGAGCTACCACTCTAGCCGGCAAGACCTTCCCCAGCCCCAAGATCCCCAAGGTCGGCGCCTGCAAGAAGACTGCGGTCGAGGGCGCGAAGAAGATCGTCAAGGCGAAGAAGGGCAAGATCCGGGAAATCGGCTGCTACCGCAAATGCAAGTGCCCGACTAGCGGCGAACATTGCTGCGGCTTGGCTCTGGATTTGATGTGTACCACCCGCGCTGGTGTAAGTGATATATGCCAAAGACGTCAGCTGTAATCAATACTAACAACCGTCTGCAGAAGAGAGATAGGGACGCCTTTGGCCGCGATATCGCCGAATGGGTGATGAAGAATAGGAAATCTCTGAAACTCAAGTATGTCATCTGGGGCCAGCGCATTTGGAATCCATCCCGCGACAAGGTGGCTCCGTGGAGCAAGTGGCGCAAGATGGCGGACAGGGGCTCCATCACTCAGAACCACTGGTGAGATACTATTGCTCTTGTTCCTAGGAAGGAGAGAATTTGACTAATCTTCATTCAGGGACCACGTCCATGTCAGTTTCAAATAGAGGGGTCAGGCTAGAGTTGGCGAAGAGTCGTTGGTAAGGGGAGTCTGGATTGCGTGATTGTTCTTCCTTCACAGTTGTTTCTGTTCTTGTTTGGTTAAACATGTTACAATGCTCATTCGCTTTTGAGGAATTGGCAGCCAAAGAAGTCAGTGTAGTATTAATCAAGAAGTTTTTGACATCAACTTATCTTTCTCCAATTGCCAAGTGACTGAGGCCATAAGCCTACTGAGAACAAGTGAGACTCAATAGTACTGAAAAGAAAAAGAAGATATTCTATTTTTGATAATGCTATTATCAGGGATTGATGTCTTGGAAAGCAAAAAGGCCTCAAGGACGGCGATGCAATGCCGCTGGAGAAAAACGGCCATGAAGAAAAGTAAATAAACAGACGTTCATCCGCAACACCAGCATATCTTCTTGCGAAAACGAAGAAAAAAAAGCATCATCACTTTTTCCTCTCCAGCATGGTGAAGGCCGAAAAGCTTGGACATTATAATGCAAAAGCTGCGTGCGAGACACAGTAGCTCCGAGCGAAAGAGAGACTGCGCAAGCAGCAAAGAAAATCCCATCATCAGAGAACTCAACGAAAGCCAGTAAACTCAACTGCTAGACTCTTCATCGGGAACAGGGAGTTCAACCACAGGTAGATTCCCGTCATCCTCGTCAACATCCATACCCAAAATACTGACGTGTTCGTTATCATAATCCATGCCGGAGAACAACGGATCCGGTCCCTCACAACCCAGCGGCTGTATCTGTGTTTCGGAATCGCTGTCGCCGCCTCCGACAGCTTTCATGCTTGAATTATCATCCATATCGTCATTATTGTCGTAGTACGAATCCCGATGTAGACGATCAAACGACCAGCCTTGAGTAGTATTCAGATAAGTTAGGGGACTCGGGCCGTACTCGCGTTCATAACCGTCAATTTCCATGCCTTCCATGTCGTCGCCACCATCTCGCACAGAATCCAAGTATCCCGGCAGTCCCTCATCTTCATCACTCTTGGGGATTCCGCCCTGCAAACCACCATCTCCCGCTTGGTGAGCTGCTGCGGCTTCGGCTAAAGCGCTCGACGACCCATTGCGGGAGGAGCCGTCGAGGCGCTTGCCTTCCCCCGAGTTGCCATCAGAGTCATCCGGGGAATCAGAGTCTGCTGCGTTTTTTTGACACGCTGCCTCTGCTACCTTGGCTAGATGCGGCCCGCCTAAAGGGTGATCTGACCGTCGACGATAGAATAAGAGGTAGGCTTCGCGGGAGACAACACCGGATGGATCCATTCTTTTCGCGTCAGAATCTGTTGAAAATTTCTTGTCAGCGAGTCCAGTGAAAATTTTATAAGGGGTAAACAACCTTTGCACTTACCATTATAAAGGTACCAATTGTTATCAACAAAGCTCTTCGCGAAAGCAGTATAATGGCCACCGACAAGGCTACCATAATGATTATCAACTGCGATCAGATCATACATCATGCTTTGACCGCCATCGGGCCCCTGGGCTCTACCCGTCATATCTAGCTCATGAGGGAAATCAACGAGGATATCTAATTTATCCCTGAAACCTCGGCTGGCGCTGAATCTTTTGAGGTGCATAACCAAAATGTCTGGCACCTTCCAGAGTTCGAACTTCTTACTGGCACGGCGGTGTTCTTTGCAACGAGGACAATACCAGGCATCATTTTCAGAGAGAATCTCTTCCCTACCGAATTCGTCTAAACAGTCGTCTAACGTGACGCCCATGCGTTTCTTATTCTGACGGAGCTGGCGCTTCTTTACTAGGCTGGGGTCTGAAACCTTTGTAGGATTCTCCCATGTCGGTGCACCACGTAGCGAATCCTTGTCCCGAGGATCACCTCCAAAGAGGGCATCATGGGAATCTTCATTCCAGTCAAGAATAATAGCTTCGCCAGGACGAATATAGGGGAGATTAGCGGGAGGACCGGCCTTGGTTGAAGCTTTGTTTTTCTTGCCTTTTTCTTTCCTCCGGATCGGACGGGAAGTGGGATAGTGATCAGAATCCGAATCTGATCCGCTATTCCCTTTTGTCTCTTCGGAGCTCGAGTAATTGGACAAGCTTTGATTCAGTTTATTTCGAGGAATCTGTACGGAAATGGCCGGTGCAGTGAGTTCATCTTCGCTGCTGACGGGGCTGTTATTTGAACGGAAAGCCGGGGTATTCTTCATTCGCTGGGCCCCGCGCTTGGGCGCCTTTTTCGGCCGCACCCTGTCTCTCATGGATTGAAAATCCTTGAAGTCATCGACGCCAGAAAACGATACACCCGCAGCATCGTTGGTTTTCACAAACTTTACTTCGAATAGGTTTTGAAGTCTTGGAGGAATGAAGCTTCCAGGTCGGAGAACTTTTGGGAGACGTGTATTCTGGACGGTTTCCCCTTCATGTGAAGAAAGGTCGGCGGCGTCGCGCATAGACACATCAACCAAGCCATCTTCACCTTCCACAGATCTAACTTTTATTTTTGGGTCACTTGAATTGGCATCGTCGTCATTTGTTATAACAGCATCGGAATCCTCGGAGTTGGAACGCATAGTAGCATCATCGTCATCATCTGCCAGAATATCTTCCGTCGTTAGTGAGTTAACCTGCGCTAATATCTTGCGCAATATAGCATCGTAGTCCATTGCTTCTTCACGGGTAACAACCATAAACCTGGGAACACCGAACAGTGAGCGCTGGTGATGTTTGGTCGAAGATGATTTCACAACGCGATTGAAAATAGGGACCAGTATGCGATCTGCTTTTTCCGAGTCAAAAGGAACGATTTCAGGGTCGTCACTGCGTAAACTCGTGTAAAGCATGCTATAGGTTTGCCTCTTGACCTTCTCTGGGTCGTAACTCGTTGGCACCGTTTCCAATTCATATAAAGCAATGGTCTCCGATTGCTTGATTGAGGACTCCGCAAGAGTCGTATTATTCGAAAACAACTTATAGATCCTCTTTGCGTGAATTTCGGCCATGACAAGGCGTTGAGCGTCACTGCCGACCTTTTTCGCTACATGTTCTTTCAGTGATTTGATGCTGGCGTTCTTGTCGACCTCCACATCGATCAATAGTGGTTCGCCTTGAGTCGGGTAATAGTACACGTGTTTGCTCCATACATTTTCGACGGGTATCTGCAGAGTCAAGTTACTGAAGGGGTCGAATATGATGCTCACTTTGTCGCAAATCGGGCAAACGACTGTGGACTTGTACATGCCAGCGAACAAGTCAGTGATAACTGAATCATTGCGAGCCTTGTAAATTTCCCAATTACGATCGGCAAACTTCTCCAAGGCAGCTTTGTCATGGACCATGTCGTCTGTTGAATCCGGTTTCTCAATATAGGGCTTATTGTGTATCCTATTGAGATCTTCCTGCAAACCATCAAGGAGGAATAGAAGAAACTCTTGCGAGTCCTGTTGGCCGTACCCAGAGAACGAGGGGCCATATCGTCCGATGGTCACTTTGAAATTCCGAGGAGAGATGGAATCTGGTGCATTTTCATCGAACATCTGATGGAGAAGATTGGCGTAGACCTTTGCGACATCGCCGTTGTGGGATAGAGGATTGCTTGGGTTAAGATCCTTCTTATGCTCATTTGCCAGGAAGTACTGGGTGAGCTCTTCGACGCTCCGGACACATTGCAGGGCGGAATTCATATAACACGTATTTCCCAGGTTGCTCAGGCCGGTAACACCCCGAGCTTTGCCGTCTTTACGCTTCCGTCCTCGAGGATTAACGGAGGGGGCAGGGGACGAACGTCCGCTTGCAGTGGGGGTGTTCACTTTGAGCTTGTTCTGAGGGCCCTTTGCAGTGGTGGTAAGGGCACCAAGTCGGTTCGATCCATACTTGGCAGTATCCGATACCCATTCACCGCCGCCTGCACCGCCGATTTGTTCTTCAAGGACAATGACATTATCCGCGCTGAGGCCGGCGAGGTGCAGAGTAATATTGCCGTTGTACTTTTCATTCGCTGTCTGATCTCTGAGGTCAACGAGCTCTCTCTGGGACCCTTCACTCAAGGCAGTAAACTTGTTAACGTCAAGAACTAAGTCGTTCCCAGCATTTGCAACGAGAATAGAACCAGGAGCGGGCGAAGCACTCCGGGAGGCAGCTGGTGTAACGGCACCGGAGGTTCCTAGGCCTTCAAGAATCCTCCAGACACGTACTTTGGTTGTAGGTTCAATAGAAACAAGTTTCTTAGCATTTCTTAGCCACTGCTGAAAGGGCGTATGGCTACTCGCAAGCGTCTTAACGGGACGTCGACCTTTGTCCTGTAGAGAGGTAGTAGATGTTGGACTCGCTAGCTTTAATATGGTAAATATCGGTGGGTTTAGCTCGTATTGAATGTTTTCAGCAGTTCCGGTAGCATTTGTATCATGGGCATACCGGACGATCGCCGGAGAACTCTTTGACAAGCCGTACCAATTCATAATCAAATCCCAGGCCTCTTGAGGGAGGATCTCAAAGTCCTCTCCCATTTGCAGCCCGGGGCGAAGTGGAACAAATGGCTCTCCCGCCTCATCCTCGAAAATAGTGCTAGGGTCGGTAACCAAAACGAGATCCGAATTATCTACTGGACCAATCTCACCCTCAGTGGCAATTTTGGAAAAACTGTCACGCATCGGGCCTTTGCTACTCCTCGCGAGAACCCTGGCTAACCAAGATGCAGAGACCACGTATCCTCGCTGCTTTTCCTTTGGCGTCTGCAAAATCATTTGCATGACGGTCGCAACTTGTTCATCGATGGTGGGCGCATTGTGTGGGGAGTGGCTCGAACTACTTGAAATCGCCTGGGATCGCTCTTCGTAAGTTGAAGCAGTGTAGGTGGACATACTGGACGGAGTCGGATAGACGCTATCGGAGCCGGAGCCGGAACTGGCCGTCTCTTCCGATGAATTCTTGAGACTCTCGGGCTGGCTCCCAGTATCATCACTCCGGCCAATCATGTCAACAGAGGCGGCACGGATATGCCTTTCGGGCCGATCAACTTTCTTTTTCAGCTGTGAGCTGTCTATCTGGACTTCAATATTGGTCTTGTGGCTGGGTGTATCTGTATGCAGGTTATCTCCATTATCTTTGTGTTCGTCGCCACCCATCTCTGCCGCTGGACGTTTTAACGCAGGAGAGGACGATCGATAATCGGAATGGCCGTTCTGGGAATCTTGGACCTGCTGATCTCTATTGGCGGGGAGGCCGCTGGGACCCTCCGAGGAGGACATGCTTGATGGCTTATTCCGCTTGGGGGCGAAGGAGGAAGGTGTGGACGAACCCGCGTTGCTAAGACGGTGTTTAAGGCGGGCACTTTGATGGAAATCAGATTTCGGAGCGGGAGAAGATTCTGAGGAGGTTGACGAAGCCGATGAAGAAGAGGTATTGGTTGTGGAGGGAGTAGGTTGCAACGAAGCAGGCGAAGAGTGGTGGCCGTAGCGTTTCAGAGAGCGGGAAGGCTTCCTTGAAGAACCAGAGGGGTGGGGAAAGTGAAAACCCGTACGGCCTCCAGCTTTGCGCAGCTCTGCAACAACCTTGCGTTTCTTTGAAGAAGACGTTGTGAATGTGAGCTGACCACACAGGGTGGCAGCTCTGGGAACAAGGAATGAGGCGAGGGAGTGGAGCGAGGTGTGAATGGAGGTCAAGCCCTTGGGCGGCTAATCAGCGCGTCAGTACTACACCGCAGCAGCAGCAGCCAACAGTTAGCCTTGCTTTCCAGTGTTAAGATGGCATCGTGTAGCGAGTGGTGAAGTAGTATTCAGGCAATGGGGAGGCTGTTTGGTTGGCTGGCACTTACTGGAAGCAATTGCATTCAAGTCAAACGCCCATCCATCACCACACACGCAACCAGAACACACACATTAACACGCCAACAGGGCTGATGAACGGACAAAGAAGATAAAAAGAGATGAATAAACTGCCTAATGAATGCAGCTGGTCTGGATCTCCAAGCTGTTCAACACAGTCTGCTATATTTAGGATAAAGAGACAACAAGTGGTGGGAAAAAAGAAGGTTTTGGTCGCCTTAGCTCGCTCAATCAGAATTTTCCTCCCACCAGGTCAACCGCCTCGAGCACTGTATCATCGGCCTTGGGCTAGCATGGTCGGCCTCCTGTGCCTCCTTCGAGTCAGGCAACCTTTAATAACTGATGGTGGTCGCATGCCATGACCCTCGTTATCGTTCTACTGCTTACTTGTTCTCAACTTGGGCCAGTCAGCATCCTGTGCCTCTAGTCGCCAGGACAGAGTAGGGCTGGCAAATTACCTGTGATGCCTTGCGGAACCCTGCATGAAGATAACCTTACGCCTAGCCTAGACTGAGGGCCTTGGGGAGCGGCATCATTTCTTACACACTACTCTGTATTGAATAGGCTGTTTGCATAATAAAATGTTTCAATAATCAATGAGCCCATCCAGCTATGTATGCAGTTGTCTAGCGCCAATACTCCAAGGAGATAAGAAGCTTGAGGGCGCCATTCCTCTCAACGAACAATGATTTTATCAACTTCGTCTTTCGCTTCTGTCCATGTCTCCAGGTTCTTGCGGGCCCAATCGAGATGACATCGAGCATACGCCACCTGTGCGCATTTGGTCAGCCTTGCTGTAGGTGCACAGGAAAACGGAATATACTGACCATGTAGCGTTTAAGATCGTCTTCCTTCTCCTTCTGAAATCGCTTTAGATCCTGCAATACCCCGGCACTGGCATCTTTGACATCCTGTTCGGATACTTCAAGAGCCTGCTCTAACTGTTCATTGGCCAAACCCGTCAGCAATGCATCCAAAGCCCAGAATTCAATTACATCCGTCAAAATACCTGAACTAGGCTCTCCTTTGTCTTCCCAATCTGGTCTCTTCGAGTTCTCTCCGGGTCAACATCGACAAACCCGTGTACGGCGTGGCTGATACGCCCGAAAATCTTATTCGCCATGAAACTACCACTCGAGGTGTGTTTATGGCTTGGCCCCGGTGGCGACTGCTCACCTGAGCGATGTGGAAGACCCTGTGCTGCGGAGGGACGTGGGGTTTCGCCGTGAGTGGGTGGGAAGTCGGAATCGATGGATGCGGTATCTTCCATGCTCGCCCGCCCACCTTCGCTACTAGGCTCAGGATTGTTTGCCGCGGACGAATCCGACAACGACCGTTTTGGCTTGTTGGCCGGCGGGCCCGTTTTACTTAGATATTGTTCGATTCGTTTAGCTTCTAGCTCGCTTCGTTCTAGGGACTCAAGGAGTGCCTTTTTCTTGCTTAATTCATCTCTAGTCATCTCCTCTTGTATTCGCTTCAACACTCGATAGCGAAGAACACTGCGGACGACGCCAGCAAACTGGGCACTCTCTCGCATCGGCTCGGCAAAAGTTGCATTTAAGGCGTTCGACAACTCCTCTGTCGCGATGTAGGAATTGTCTGCCGCCTGCCCAACACGTTCAATTGCTGCTGCCACGGTCTGGGAGGGCTCTGAGAGAGAGAATCCGTTAAATCGTGCGCCCAGTTCCATCAAGTCTGTAGCAAGCGACGAGAGGTGGTTCAATGTCCGTCGATTGACCTTTTCAATATTCCCCTGGAGCAACAGCTCCAACTCTCTGGTTGATGCCTCAAAGTTCATAAAATATGGGTCTAATTCATGCTCGCTAAGGTTGCGGGACGACGGAGGGAAGCGATGAAGAAACCCAGAAACAGTCCCTGCCGTGCTGGCTTCAGATGCTGTACCGGCACCGATGGCTTTCAGCTTGGAAGACGAAGATGGCACCGGAAGCCAATTATGCGCAGGTTTCGGATTCGCCGGGTCAAGTGGAGGCGCTTTCAGGTTATTCTTAGGGACGGAAGAAGCTGGGTGGGAGTGAAGAACCTCGCTCTATCTCAGGGATTAGCTTGAAAATGGAGTCACCATCGCACGACGACTAACCCAACTCGCATTCGGGTCCAGAAACCGCCACCAAACACCATCTTCCAGGATCTCCTTCATTCTCCGACATCGATTCAGAAACACTCCTAGCATACGCTTTCGTAGCTCGATGATCGACGTATCCTCTTTTGCTTTGGTCGGTTTCGCGGCGTAGTCAGCCATACTGTGCTTTTCCGGAATAGGCGGAATGATGAGTGTAGGATGGAGATTCACGAGAGTAGCACGGAGAGAGCTGAACTCTGAATATCGGCGTCGAACCTCAAGATCCTGGTAAATAGCTAATGTCAGTTCATGGCTAAAAGGAAAGATAGCGCCAGTCAACAAGACGTACTCCTGTCCGTATTGTGTACACAATAAAGCCACCACCTCCTTCATGATTCTTGCCAGCATGTGTAATTAGGATGGGAAGGTCCGGATTTTCATAGAGGATCTGCTGTATTCTGCTCTCATAAACCCCCTTTTTGCGTGGATACGTTGGTGATGCTTGGTGCCCCGCGTAGCTTTCTGGTGTTGCCTGTTCATGCTCGTCATTATCATCACTCGGGGTGTGTGGTCGCGCGACATATTCCGGAACTTCATGGCCAGGCGACTGTGGGGAAGCAGGTTGATTGTATGCTGTGAACAATTTTAGCCATTCTCTGAGCTTGAAGTCAGGCTGACATCGGCCGCGACTCACTGGGGGGTGGTTCTGATGGGTGAAAGGGATCATTCACTGGCTCCGAATGGCGGTCAAAGGCACCATATGGATTGTTATCTTCATCATTCCACATATTGCCGTGCAGTGAGATATGGTAAACAAGTGGCTTTGTGGTGCTCAAGGATGTCTCTGTTTGGGTGGTCGCCTTGATGCCAGCCAGCCGCGATGAGGTTATGAGATCATTGATGAAGGCACTCTGCAGCTAACTAGGTTTGCTGGACCATTGAAACGGATGGATTCTCTATGAATTGCAGACAAGAATGGAGATCAGATGTAGCGGGCAAAAACGATCATTTGTCTGGGTAGATGATCTTGCAAGGAGTGAGGCAGAGTTGGTGGTTTGGGTGAGTTGGTGAGAGTTGGAGAGGACGTTCATCGTCTCCATCCCACCTCAAGTCAAGCTGCCTCAGCCAACTTCCTTTGATACGACACACGCCATGGTCAAGAAAGAGCTCAAAGACTAGTACTGCAAGCTATTATCCCAAGACTCAACGAACACCGGCTAACTACTCAGCTAACTAGAAAGACTCTGAATACTATCAACCCCCTGCTGCCATGATGATTGACGCAACTGCTTCTTCCTTGGTGAAGACGCCACAGGATCAATCGGAGCAAACATGCTTCCATCGCTCGTCACGTCGGTCGGTGGAACATCTTCCACTCGGCCGGAACCGCCGTACGACACTGCGTCACTACGATAGGGTCGGCCCGCCTTCAAGACGAACTGCTTAGAGTTGCCCGATCCTGACGAGACAGCCTTTTTACCACGGCTGCCATTCACGGCTGGGTCGCTCGGGACCTCGTGGAAACCGCCCGATCTCGAAATCTCAGGCCCTTTTGGAACAAATTGACGGGCCTTCTCAGAATATTGGACCTTGCTACCCACTGTTGGGGTTCTAACTTACCTGGGCCAGGTTGCTGGCCGTCGGGATGTGCTTGCTGCCCAGCGCCATCCGCCACACCCTGACGCGAACACTCATATCGCCCAGAAGGCCCTGGGTTTGATCCACTTCTCTCCTCAGCGACCCTCTGGACTAGTTCGAGGACACCGGACTCACTATAGGCATCGATTGAGTTAGCCAACCGTGTGAGTGTCAACTTCCTTGCATCTATACTCGCCTTTCGTCCGTCATCTCTTGGAGAGGTGGCGGGATCTGCCGATGAATACCTTTTCCGTGTGTCATTTCTCGTGCAGCCGCTCCAGCGACTCTTCGCCGCCGGCCTTCGCTGGATTGCCCTGCTAGACTTCGACTATGCGCGTTTTGACCATTGATTAAGCTCGCGGTTAACTGACTGAGTTCATCCTCGCTTGTTTCCTGTGAGCTTCCCGAGCTTAACGTCTGTGCTATGGGGGTAGTCTGCGTCGGCTTGCGCGGTCGTAGCGGCGCTGGCATGAGTATCTCTGTGTCTGCGTTTCGTCTAGAGGTTGCTTCTATGTTCGGTTGTCGAGCAACTTGCGCTGGCTGCTGTGGCTGTGCCGGGTGTTGGGATTCCGATACCATTGACGGCATCATTTCCGCTGATGGATGATTGCTTGGTTCATCTGACTCTTCCGAAGACCAATCCGTATCGTAGGGTACCTGTCGCTGAGTCGGACGACGGCGAAAATTTGAACGTCGATGCTTTACATACGCATAAAAGTTCATGCCGAACACTCCAATACTTATGAAGACCCAGGCAAGAATAAAGACACAAGCAACCATTGACAAAGACATGGTCACGAGTGAGTACCTTTCCAGGTTACTCAGGATCTGTATCTGGTCTTCTGACAGTACTACTGGCATCTTGTTGATTATTGCTTGTAAAGCTTGTTGATAGCGTCCCCAGAAGAGCTTTCCGTCACAGGGCCAGATGTGACCTTTTATTTCATTGTTTCTTTTCTAAATTTAATCTACGATAGCATTTGAAATGCGCAGTTTTATCCGGTTTGCTAGCTATTCTCGTGGCTAGATCATTCGGTTTCATACTTGCTTTTTCGGATTTTGAGCAATCAAGTCATAACGGCTTGGTGATTGATTTGCTATGATAAACAATTCTGAATCCTGGAACCCTTCAAGCAATCCTGCCCGTTACCTATATGAGCTCTCCCACCTCGGCTGCAAGCCCAACCATCAGACAAACCAGCCCTATACATCAATGGCAATTGCTCATGCGAGTCCCCGCAGGACATTATCCCGGTGTCCCAAGCTCATGCCACTAGTTCCTCAAGGGTTGCACGAACTGATATGCATTAATATAGTTACAAAAACCCTATCCTCCCAAGCATTCAATGCAAACTGCATGACCATCAACGCTGGAGGGGAAGGTCACTCTGATGCCTGTAGAGAACGAGTTCTCTGGACATCTCGTTCGCATTTCCACTTGGTTTAGTATGACCTGAGTTTTGGTCCTCGTCCACGGCGACTATATTTCCATCGGCAAGGGTCGTCGAGAGCCCTTTGTCCGCATCTTGAGATACCTGTTTGTCGCTTCGGTCCCCTCGTTTTTCTCTGTTTGATTTCTTTTTCGCGTTCTTGTGGCGCCTACGCCTTGGCCGACATGGGTAAACATCTGCTCGCAATCTGACTTTTCCGTTATTGTTCCTTTTACAGCAGTAGCGACTATGGCGGTGTCTTGGCTTTCTCCGGGCGGCTTTTGGCGTGGATTGAGCTCCCGGTTTATCCGAACTCCCGTTATCTCTCTCCTTGGATTCGTGATGCGACTCAGAGCGCCGATGACCCTGCCTTGGATTTTTTGGGTTATGATTTTCCCGCCTTGCCGTGCGGTGTTGCTTCGCCTGCTTTCGCCAATGGTGGAAGAGCCACAAGACAAATACGACAATGAAAAAAACAAGTAGTATGACTGCTGCAAGCACCCCGCCTTGCTGCTCGGACGACCAGGAGTTCCAGTTTGCGGATGAGCGCCGCTGGTTCAAAGAGTGTTGCTCTTTGATGAAGGGTGGCATTCTCAGAAGAGGCAGAGATTGAACTCAATTTGCCCTTAATCAACAATTACCAGGCTTTGTTCCTGGTAGCTTGTTTGTTATGCTTCCCCTAAGAACTGATCAATTTGTTATGATACGGCGTCGATGTGCTGTTGAGACAAGAGTTGATTTAGTGATTTGTATCAATCCATCTAGGTCAAGTCAAGCCTGTTTCTATATCTTAGGATTCAATCTGTTGCTGAGGGGCTGTGGTGAAAACTGAAATGATAGAAACTACCCAGCTCAAATGAGATTGAGTGCTCTCTGGGAAATGCCATGCTTGTGTGAATAATATGAGTTTTGAAACTCAAGCTGCAAGAAATACAAATTAGTTGTGCACCTGCTGGGGAAAACAGCTTCAAGAATCTTGATACTTAACTAGGTAGCCGATGTAAGGTACATATTCACCTTTCTCAGTGACAAGGTGCGAGTGCACTGAATGTCCTCGCTCAAGGTGTTGTGGCACAGGTTCCAGGGATTTGGCCCCCAAGTTACAGGGAAGCTTCAAGGCTAAGCCTCACAACCCCCTGGTTAGTGCCTCGCTATTCGGCCGTTTGGGGGCGTCGCGCTGTCTAGTCGTTCTTTTCCTTTTGTCTTGATGGGGAGCCATAACCTTTGCCCTCTTTGGTACTCCTACGGCCTCGATATTGCCTCACAAATTCCTCTTTAAGGGAAACCCTCCCTCAAGCCTATGATAAGTGATTGACCTGATTGCTATTGTGTGGGAGGTAGTCTCTCTTGTGAGACGTAAATCGCTTTCGACCAAGGCCAGCCGTTGGCTCAATGACCAACGCCAGAGATTCAAGCCTGTAACAACTATCTGGACCAATCAACATGTCAGGTCATACCATCGGAAAGGGAGCGGTCAATGAACAGACAACCGACCTGCTGCTAACGGTTCAACATATCCTCAACGACGTCCGAGAAGCCCAGCGACTCCGTCGGGTCAAGGACTCTATTCTCAATGCCGAGGAGCGCGCATGGATGGACCGCATCATCTCCGAAACAGATAATGCAGGGCGGGCGGTGGCTGTTCTTCTCGAGCCCAGCCGCGTCGACCGTGAGACCAAGCGAGGAAGCATTGGCTTCCGTACCCGCATGATGTGGGTGTTCCGCGACTCCCACAAGTCGAAAGAGAAATACTCCCGGCTGCTGGTTTGCCATCAGAGCCTCGTGTCTGTGATCACTACTCTGCATGCGCGCAATCCTGCGATGGTACCCGCTATGACCGCCTACGAACTGTCACCTACTACGCATGAGGATGCGAGCTATGACGATGAAAGCGCCGCGGGAGGAGAACGAGGGAAGTCTATGTCAAACCGCTATCTAAGTGATATTCTCAATTGGCGACGCAGTAAGCATGCCGGCAGTGCAGCGTCCGATATGTCTTCGGCAGCTCCAATGGAATTACCAGCCCACGACGAGACGGATTCTCCACACACCTCCGCGTTACAATCTCGCCCTGGCATGTAATTTGCTGCCTTCGTTATTTAAATTTTCAACTGATTCGCACATTCACTCATTCTGATGGAAGATCTCAGATGTTCTCCAGAGGCCTGAGGCCACAGCTTTCGGTTCTACAGGCTGGGCTAATAGAGTTGGCATTGGAAGGATTGCAACGAAGAATACTTCCCATCGCCTAAGCCCTTATGTGCTAGTTTTGTTCTGCTGTGCTGTACAATTCCCTGCATGGGCAATTATCCTGCCTACAAGAATAGTCCCCAAACCGCGACTACGGGCCAGTAATAGGCCAGTATCCGCTGCTCCTCAGTATAGGATATTGCCTTCGTATAGGACGTTTCAAGACAATGGCCTTCACAGTCTAACGGTAACTGCATCCACAATCTTTTGCTCGATGAGTAAGCGCACACCCTGCTCGTCGTACGCCTTCACCATTTTTGGAAATACAATGATCTGCCCTTCGGTCCGGTCTTCCCACACGAATTTGAATCCACAAGGTTGTTCAAAGAGCCACACTCCAAGATCAGCAGAGTCTTGCATCAAGCTGGCCAAATGGCGGTTCCGAACGGATTCAGTATGCGTCGGATTGGCATAAAATTGAAACATGCTTGTGAACGCTTCAGTTACTCGCATGATCTCCTTCTTTCGTGCGGTTATATAAGCTTGCTTGTCCGTTATCGGCATTCCTCGCTGGATGTGGGCGGTCAACATGCGCCAGTGAAAATGGGTTTCATCTTTTGCTGAATCAGAGATATTAGCCGGTAGCCGGGAAGTCTTCAAGTTCATTATTTCATGAGCGGGTTTGCTTCTTCATTCACATTTTTTTTCTTTTTTTTTTTGGCTGTTTCTTTCTCCGTGCTTTCCCCTCTCTTCCAATTCAGAACTCGAGATGGCAGCTTTGTGTTGAGGAAATAGAACTTACCTTTCTCGGATGCTGCACCTTCGATATCTCTATAAACATTATAGAGCTGTGGAAGAAAGGATCCTGTTTCGAGTTTGGAAGAGAATTGGTTTATAGGCAGGATAGAGGAGAGAATGGTCCGCGCAAGGCAATGCTTGATAACTGGAACTTGATACTTCTGTTTCGATAGCAAAGAGAGTACCGGCGTCGGAAGAACGGGCGAATCGTAGCAGGAGATCATGGATGCGTCCCGTGCCGGGGGCTGAGGTCCGAACGTTAACGAAAAGCTTTGGGAATAGTAGTTCTCTACATGAAGCGCAATCTGATCGAAAACGGTCAGGACACGGTTCTGAACCGCTTGGTCGTCTGCGGGGCTAGGAATGTAGCCACCCAAAGATATCATCCGTTGATCAATTCTGCCAATGGCGGAGGACATGGGTGCACCATTGAAACGGTCGGCGGGCTCGTCAGGTCCCTTTCTGGTCAATGATCCTTGGTTGCGCTTTTGTTCGAGGCTTGTTTGATCGCGTCGCCGCCTATAGAGAAGCATGTAAGCAACCAGGAAAGCCAGGAGGGCGCCGCCAATAGCAGAACCAATGGCGGCACCTGCTAGCACCTTGCTGCTGTAACCACTGTTGGATGCCTCGCTAGAGTCGCTGATTTTGGTCCCTGTTGTTGTACTGGTTGTATTAATCAACTTCGTGGTGCGAGTATATGAAGTATCAAATGTGGATGTAAAGCTGGAAATGGGATTGAGATCAGAAATAACGGTGCTCAGAGGGCCATCGCCAGGTAAAACACCAATCACACTGGATGATGGAACGCCTGGAACACTTGGAACTCCCGGTGGTTGCGTTGGTATTGCTGGCGGAGGTGCTTGCGGTGCTCCTGATTGTGTCTGCCCGTTGACGGGAGTGGATGGGTTTGGGGGATTCCCCTGGACTGGTACTGAAGCTCCAGTCGGTGCGACTTGCCTGATAGAGATCATATCTTAGAAGCAAGAGTTTTGAATTGGAGGATGGAGCAGCGCGGGGTTCGTTTGAAGTGGCAGCTCTCCACAAGTGTTTTGAGTCGAGAAACCCATTTATCGGTGGCTTTAATGATTCTCAGGGGATTAAAATATCAGCAGATGTGACTTGACTTGTCGCTCTAACTTTAGCCGTTGTCCCTCCACCAATTGGTCTAGGTGCAGCGGTGGCTGTGGGATTCCTTGTTGGCGATGCGCAGCGGACAAGGATCGAAAACAATCCACGTCGTTGATTGGAGATCATTGATGTTGGCTCTGCGGCATGGCTCGACCAAAAGAATAACTCCCAAACAGTTGGTAAATTAGATCTTGTCGGAGCTGGGGACCACCCAATATTTGGGGGCTGTCTCCAAAGATTTATGTATGTTGCACAACAGCCACTCGTTGCTTCGCAGTAAGACTGAAACTGCGGAGCTTTCATGTACCGTGATAAATATTGAGCAAGCCGACAATAGAGGCCCCTGAAAAAGACTGTCAGTCAAGAAGGGCTGCAGAATTTCGGTCATGGAGCTGGACGATTGGATACCTGACATTGTGGTAGGGGTTGACTTTGGAATGACTTGTACTGGTATGTTAGTTGCATGGGCCATCAAAAATGAGCACTTGAGCTGATCTCAATTCGTTATCGAATAGGTGTCGCCTTTTCCTTTTCTCCAGAATGGCCGGCACCCAAAACCATTCAACATTGGCCGGGCAAAATGGTCAACGAGCTTGCAAACAAGGTCCCTACTCAGCTAGGATATGAAATCCGCACAGGCGACTTGAAGAGCTGGGGATTCCAATGTGATCATCAGGATCATGAGCTTAGCGTCAAGGAGTACTTCAAGCTTCACCTAGATCCTCACTACTTGGATGAGAATCCAAACTCACCCGGCCGCCAGGAGGCCTTGAAGTGGTTCCAGGACTACACACGTTGTGTGTACGAGCATATCACCTCTTATTTTGCTAGGACGCTGCCCCATTTTGCCACGCGGCGCGTTGAGTTTATCTACAGCGTCCCCACTACCTGGAAAGATCCACGCATGAGTGCTGAGATCGCAAAGTATATTTATTTGAATTCGCCGAACCACAGGGCCGTTGTTGGGCTAACAGAGGCGGAGGCAGCAGCTGTATATGCATGCAGGCAGCATTATAAGGTGAGAGCAGCTGTTCGTGAAGTTAGCCACCACAAGCATAGAAGGCCGGTCTTCTAATAAAAAGACTACCGTGACAATAGAGGGATGATGTTATTCTGGTTTGCGATGCCGGTGGAGGTACCACAGTGAGTAAACCATACACAGGCTATGTGGAGTCCGGCGATGCTGATAACGGCCGCAGGACGTCAATGTTCTTAAGCTTCTTTCAGGAGTCGGCGAACCTATCAGGCTGGAGCCCCTTGATTGCGTAGAAGGTGCGAACAGCCCGTCATGCGAGTGGCTTATAGCATGAAATTAACCCGCCGTAGGGAGGCCTATCGGGTCAGTGTTTATTGATAAGGGCGTCCACGAATTGGTATGTGAAAGGCTCGAGAAGATCCGTGAACAGCTACCGATGTCGCCTTGTGATACTGCATGGAAAATGCTGTCTGGAAGATTCGAACGTTTCAAGTGTTCTTTCGGTAACGAAGCAACGTGGTCAATTCCATCATTATTCCTTGATATTCCGGGACTGGCATCAGGGTTTACCTATCCGGAAGCAGGAATATACAATGCCCAAATTTCGATTTCCAGGTACAGTCTTTTCGGTCGCCTCTGTGGTGGTTGCCTGCGACAAAATCTGACAGCTTCTTACCAAGGGAGGAAGTCAAACGTTTTTTCGATACAAAGCTCGAAGAAATGTATAAGCTTCTCGATGACCAAATAGCCCGTGTTAAAATCAATCACCCACAGGAACAAATAGTTTGTATCCCTGAAGCAGGCCCCATCCTTCCAACACTACTGACGCCGGAAATGTCTAGTCATATCTTGTGTTGTCTGGTGGGTTTGGGAGCTCGCATTATGTGAGAGAACAGCTTCTAGCGAGGTATGGAAGCGTAGGTGCGGCACAAGAGGTTGAAGGAGTGCAAGTCCTCGTAGCCGATGAGCCGTATGTAGATCGCCCGACGCCGTTTTATTGCCGTACCGGCATTTCAACTAACTCTGAATCACTTGCTCCTACGCAGACAGCTTGCAGTAGTGGAAGGTTTGGTGATGGACCGGGTGCAACAGCTCAAGCGGGGAGTAGTCATCATTGGTACCCGGCGCTGCCAAGTGAGCTACGGCATCATTTGTGACCAGAGCTACGACCCGCAGAGACACTTAGGAGAGCCAGTGCGCTATGACGAGCGAGACAAGATGACATATGCACTAGACCAAGTTGATTGGCTCATTGTCCAGGTGCAGTATTTGCCATCAAGCAAACCCTCTGAGCAGCCAAGCAGGGAGCGAGCTATTATTCGGGCCTATGCTGACTCAAGGATGGTCTGTGCAATAATAGGGAACCCCAATCCCCCCCTCAGGAGTGAGCAAAGAGTTCCAAAAGAAGCTCGACTCTGCGGATCTTGATAGACCATGGAGAGTCAAGGTGGTGATGTCAACGCTGCCCCCAAATGAGCTACCCCGTAGTATGGCCCATGGTGGAGTAAACCATGTTTGTGATATCAGTATTTATATGGACGGCGTCGACAAGAAGCAGAAAAACCACCGCTGGTATAATTTCAAACCTGCATACTGGGTGATCAAAGTGGTGGTCAAAGTAGTCATTGGGCCAGCTGACCTCCACTTCCAGTTGTGGAGCAAAGATGGACGCAGGATCAGGAGCAGCAAACACAACCCCATTGCTGTGAGATGGGAGCCTGTAATAGGTGGAAAAGATTAACAAATGAGCTAAGAACAAGGTAGCATGCCTTTGACTGGAATGTCAGCTTGCATCTGGAAGCACTTGATGGTTGATGGGGAAGGGAAGGGAAGGACGTCGTGGTTAGGGTCAAACGACTGCGGTTTGCATTGTTTGCATCTACCGGCCGGGGAAACTTAAACGCGAGTTCGATTCTGAGCATCCAGGATATGAGACACCTTGATTGCCTGATGTGGCTCAATTTCGATATTTGTCTAGGAAACAGACTAACAAGCCTGTTCCTATTTGTGCATATTTGACACTTGATGCAAAGGAGCTAAATACATAAATGCAGCTTCGTACAAGATGTGTTGGTATGGCCAAACACTTGGAACCATCATGAAAAAGGAATAAGACCAAGGAGTTTGTCAAGCTGTTTTGCTGCCCAAATAGAAAAGCCCGAGTGTTTCCATTTGCTGTTCTCATCCCATTTTCCACTTTCAGTTGCTGGCTGGCTGCTGACCTTCCTGGCCAGAATGTGGCTTTCCAACTTCACCAGATAACTCTCTCACTTGCTGAGCCAACTGTTCCTCGCGTGCAGTCTGGGCTGCTTCTAGTTTCCGAATCTCCTCCTCATGCTTCTGCAATTGGATGCTATGGGCAATCACGTTCACGATATGAGTGCCTCCTTTCCAGACTGCAAACACAAAGATTGGTACAATCAGGAGAATCAGCAGGATAGCGTAGTTCGAATTCATTGTTACTATGTCCAGGGTATTAGTTCAGCATTCACTCATTGATGTATGGGCATATTCAGGAGCCGAACTTTGCAGAGATCAGGGGCTCCTCAGTCACGTTTAAAAACGCTGCTTGGGTGGCAGTTTCGAATGTTTTTAAGGCTATACTCTGGAGGCCCAGTAATTCCTCTGAATCGCATGTTAGTGTGGATAGCACGCCAAAATAAAGGTTTCATGAACATACCTCAGCCTGGAACAGGATCAGGGTTTGGGTGATGTGGAAGAGTATGAAGCAGTATGCTGGGAGGAAATGTTTTGGACGCGTTGCTATGATGAGAGGTAAACATTATAAATGATCAATAACAACATAGCAGTGGCAACTCCCGCTAGGGTTAGCGCATTGCTAGAGTCATAGTAACAGAGTTGAAGCTGGTATCCAGGACATTAGTGTTAGACGCGTTGTTTGGATCTAGAGCTGACTTGACTGCCACAACCCAAGGTTCATATAGGCCGGAAATTTCGCCAATACTCAACATTCGCTGCAATGTATCACAGATTGCCGAGTTGGCAGAATTATTGCAGTGAAATCCATTCGTGATAAGCAAGACCTTTGCTCCATGGATGAGTCGCATGATTAGAGCAAAGGCATCTGGTCCTGACATCCAACTCAATATCCCCTTCGCCTGATTTTTATCCAGTTCCTCGCCTAATGCAACCAAGCCATCACATACCCAAGAAATAAAGGCTTGCTGTAGACTCGATGGAGAGTCGGTATAGTCCAACCGCGCAAGGACGCTCGACCAAATCTCAATTTCTCGAACTTCGTCAATGTAAAGGTTTTGCTTTTCTTCTATGAACAAGACTGTGCTCTCTTTTTGGAACTCCGCAAATCGATTTCGAACATCTGCAAACAGACTTTGATCGCGGGTACTTCCCATAAAACGGAGAAGCGCACCTTTAAAGACCACGGGCGATAAAGGATATAACTGAGATAGGGACCTCGCTAGTGTCACGCTTGTTGCAAGTGGCAACCATGGAGTGGAGAGCATGGTCGAAAACACTTTCGAGACAATGTGAGCAGACGCATCTCTCAGCTCTTCATCATCGTCGTTCAGCATATCATATAAGATGAAATAAAAGTCAATGAAAGAAGACGAATAAGGCGAGAAAACACCCAAGGTTCGGAGGCCTAAAATCAAGGATTTCGTTGAGGACACGGCAGAATACCTCGTTGAAAACTCCTACAACGCGTTAGGTGTCCACAGTCTTTGCTGAAATGGGCGAACACGCTTACCGTTTCTTCCATCATTGCGGACGACAATATCTGAGCCATTCTCCGCAAATCAGCCTTGATGGCTTTGGACTCGTTTAAAGCTACGTTTGAGTGAACGCGCAACGGGAATAGACAACCTTCAAGGTGCAAAGAGGCATTGAACCTAGTGCGGTCCCAAAGGGGATTGTCAATCCCTTCCGTCAAAAGGCTCACGGAGTTCGCCCATACTTTTACGAAATCGAGCTCCGGACGGAACTGGGTTTCGTGCTCGTAAATACTTTCTAATGTATCTGCAAGGTTAGAGACGGCTGCGGTTTCTAGAGGCAAAAACTGGGTATTCCCAATTATACATGTGTATAACAGAACCAGGCTAGATTGAGCGGGTGAGTAATGGTGAAGAGCCCGCTGTAATCGATGCAATAACCAGGGGCCAGCATCTGAGTATATCGTGGAGATAGCTTCAAGAAGCCGTGAAAGCGTCTCGGGGGAGCCTTTCTTCAATAATTTTAGAGAAAAGACGTCGAACGCAAGGAACCGAACCAATAACGATGACGACCGAGAAACCAAAGAGCCGGGGCGGGACTCTAAAATCTTGTAAATAAAGTGTTCAAATTTATGACTTTCAATGAGAGCTTCGCAGCGAGGTATAATGTAGTCTATTATCAGTTAGCCCTTTCTGTGAAGAACAAATTTCAGTGCGTTCACACACCTTCCTGTCCAGATCTAACGCCTGCCTCCACAACGTTTGCCAATATCTCAAAGAAA
This sequence comes from Chrysosporium queenslandicum, assembly GCA_001430955.1. Classification (NCBI taxonomy): domain Eukaryota; kingdom Fungi; phylum Ascomycota; class Eurotiomycetes; order Onygenales; family Onygenaceae; genus Chrysosporium; species Chrysosporium queenslandicum. The sequence continues at coordinate 52,168 of LJPI01001684.1, read as the reverse complement.
GAGGCTTGGGTATAGGGTGCTAGTTCAAGAGAATAAAAATCCTTGAAAATCTTTTCAACGGTGACCATAACAGCATCAATGTTGCCTAAATCCGTTAATTCTGGTTTCCAAAAAGTACGAGGGTTCCTACGCACCACACCAGAAACCAACAGGAGACTCCCATAATTTCTGGAATAAGTATTTGATAGCCAGAACAGAACCGTGAACTTGGTTCGATGACTGGGAAAGGAAGCCAGGAGTAGACAGCTCTTGGATGGCCTTCAACAGTTCGGATCGTGTGGTTAGAGTGACGTACGTTCTTGCGGCATGATCGCGAATCCCCCACACCGGGTTTGAGAGCTGGGATAATGTTAGTTTCTTTAACGTATCGTCGTCGCCAGAAGGTCGAGCGGGCGTTTTATTTCCAATCAATTCGAGGGCAGGGAAAACACGCTCAGTAAGGATGGAAAGATCCCAGCTGCCAGGTGCTTCGGGTTCGTGCCCTTGTGCATTAGAAAGCTGAGTATCTAAAAGACCCGATAGCAGCGGCACTAATCCGTGATACTTTTCGAATGGAACACTATGTTTAGAATCCGACCCGGGCATAACCTGTATCCCACGACGGGCCTCAGGGGTTGGGCGGCTCATGCGGTTTATTAAAGCACGAAAAAGCATCAAGCCACAATTGCGAATTGCCCAACTAAGCTACGTTAGAAAGAAATACAATGTAAATAACGCCACGGCAATATGTGCTTACATCTTTGATCCAAGACAATTAGCCGATATGTTCAAGGCCGACATGACGTAAGGCTCCGTACTGGGAGCCAGCATGGTATTCGTAAAGATATCCTTTAAGCAGTTTAGCGTATGAACTTGCGGAAGTTCTATTCCGGGTTTGTCGGCCGTCGCCATAGGACTCGTTCGGGAAATATCCTGGAGCTCTTCCATGAGTTGTCGAAACAGGTCACCTTTCGGTTGAGACGAAGCTATCCCAGTGATTATGGCTGGGAGGCCAGCAGATCTTCGAGTAAGCCTAGAGGCTTGTTCATAAATGATCCCGATAGTATCCTAACTTATTAGCTAGGCCTTCCACGAGGGTGGACGGCGGGCCTCACTTTATACCATGCAGCGGGCAAGCTCCGCACTGCGGCGTCATCGGATTGAACGCAACGCAAGCAGCATGATGCAAAGGTCTGGGAAACTGTCGAAAACGCTCCTCTATGGCGCAATCCAGCAAGTTGTTCGAAGCTCAGTCGTCCAATTTTTGATAGGGTGTCGTATCCAATCCCGGTGTTGGAGCCATGGGGAGCAAATGTCGCATTTCCCAAGATGGCATTGAGCAGAAGGCTTACCTTGTTAGCGACTCTTCTTGGTTGAAAATCTAGAGCGATCCTTACCTTGACTCACGTAATGCCCGCCATGAGAATGACAAGACATCTTTAGGGCCAGCCAAGTCTTCCTCCGGATTTTCATGCTCGCGTTCGGGTGAGTCAACACAGAGTACATCCTGGACGCCAAACCAAATTCTCCAGCAAATTGAAAGTATTCGCTCAAGAAACACCGACCAGGACGGGACTGAGGTTCGCGAAGAAGAGACTAGAATGTGAAAATTGGGCGTTCCCACAATGTATCTGTGTCGCGTTGAGTCAACCGGTTGAGATGGGGAAACTTCATGATTTGACTAACCTCAAAGCAGAGACATGGCCCTGAAGGGGTGTATTGTGAAGTGTAGCATGGAATGAATTCGGGGAACAAGAAATGCTTTGTTCTAAGTTTGTAAGCAAGTCATCAACGATACTAAATCGGCTTTTACTTGTATGTGCCCCCGGGTCAACGGCGCCAGCAAGATCAAATAGAAGACGGTATAATCGACCAACTGTGTCGGAATGATCAGCTCTACTTGTACGCGCTGCCATGTTCTCCACTCTAGATACTGCAGCCGCCAATTGCAAATAGGGGCTCGGGCCTGCATGCTCCGGGCAAGCTCCGAGAAAGTCGCGAGGAAATAAGCGCAGAAGCATCATTGATGTGTCCCGGACGTCGTCAAACGGGTCAAGCAGAAGATCCGCGATGGTTCTGAATAGGCTGGGTTTGAATGCTCCTATAGTGAAGCGCCAAGTCTGCTGTTCTTGCCCCATCTTAGAGAAATGCGCTGGATCAATTCTGCTGTCCACCCCCGATTGCAAGAGTAGCATCAAAACTTTCAGAGCTAAAATATGTCTCTGATACGAGACAGTAGGCCGGAGCTCATTTTCAAGAAAGTCAATGTACCAGTAAAGAAATCTTTTCGCATCTGGCATTGTAGAGCTTTGGCATACAGAGTGGTTTTTGATTTCACTTTCACCATGAGGAGGTGCTGTGACAGTGCCAGAACTGCCTCGGAGTCTGATAGTTAGCTTTCTCAACAGGCTCAGAAGCTGGCTCCGGGTATTCGAGTCGGTTTCAGAATGCAAATACGGGAGGGTCTCTATGAGAACCTCAAAAGTGACCGGAGAAAACGGCTTTGCGGTAGCCTGGTCTGTTATGAGTAAGGATAAGGCAGTAATCCTGATATTTTCATCCGCATGAAATAAGAATTGTTGGTAATCTCTTGGATCCAGCAAAACCGAGGATTCGGCGGTGACTGGGTTAAGGCTGGTGAGGGCTACAGTTCCTTAGCCCAGATCTTCTTGAAGTAATGAACGCACAACTTACCGTCTTTGTCATGAACAAGCCCCAGCTCTTTTCCTTGCTCAAGGATTGAGAAAAGAAGTGTATATTCTTCATTTGAAGCCTTGGAGTATGTCCGGGAGCGAATGCTATCAAGGGGAAAAGTGGCCACGAAGGATAAGAAGTCTCCCGGCTCAGCCTTGAACAGAGGAAACAGAACATGATTAGCGATAGGATCTAAACAATCCAGATTCACCAAGGAGAAATATTTCAACGGCGTAGCCCAAAAAGGGCCGCCCTTGGTATAATATGGAAACTCATGGGCAGCTGCCACCGATTTGAGTCGGCAACATAGTTGAGAAAATAGCATCCCTGATGGCAGCGCAATATCCCGATTATGGGTATTCAGCAGAAGGACCATGCAGACTATGCGGGCGGCATATAGGTGTTTATCCTCCGGGGAAATCCCCCGTCTAGGCTCTTCGTCAACAATGTGAGCTAAAGGTATTCCAACGTTGGCACAATGTTCAGCGAAAAGCGGTATCCAGCATTGATGATTTTCCCACAGCCAGTTCTCAGTTAGGCGAAACCAGTCCACCACGTTGACGGCGTCTTTCCGGATGAGGGCTTCCAGCGAGACAAGGGATGCCTTTAGCCTGGAGCGGGGCTCAAACAGAATAATGTTCGGCAGAGTAATCTTGACTATGCGGATGCACACTGATTTGGAGGTGCTGGCATCCATGTACTTTGAAAGGATCATAATCAGGGTGGTGAGGACCTGTTTCATTGGCTTGGGGCGACCATACTGATAACGGTCCAAGAAATCCTCGAAAACAGATATCCAGGTGTCTTCCGACAAAACAAACCGGCGAAGCTCCTCGTAATCAGATTTCAGGGCCGACTCCAAATATGCGCTGACCGCATTGCAAATGGCTGTATTATGCGACCCGGGCAGGTTGGCAGCTGCAAATGTATGGAGAAGACACTTCCAGACCTGCAACAATTGCCTGGAAGAGAATATCAACATTTACATGCGCATGATATATCAAACGATTACTCTATTGTTGTGAAGGCGCTTACTGGATATCTTGACACTGGAGCATAAAGTCCCGCAGCGGGCCTTTGGTGATGTCTCTCAACACATGTTCAGGGACGACAAAGACTTCTTTATCAAGCAAATACGATTCCAGGGAGAATCCTCCGCTGGAGACCTGAGACGCCTCTATCCCCGTAGTCCCCATTATATGCAAAGGTGTAGTAACGAAAAGAATGAAGTGAATTGATTTTCCGCCATCACCATCTCGTCGCCGCCAAAAATTCGCTTTTGAGATGATGTTCCAACTCCCCCGCTATTCCCTTTCCGGTTTAGCCTGCAAGCTGAAGTTTTCCCTGAGCAGCAGCCAATCAGGAGGTAGAAGCCGAAGCAAACGAGACAAACTCCCAGGGCGATTCAACTTTTTTTGCTTTCCCAAAGCACTCAATCTCAACTCCGGGGAAGTTTTGATTCATAGCATTTGCATCCCTCGCGACGCTCCATTAGCACTCGAGCGAACGGCGCAACAGGCGCACATTTCTAATTCCCGTCTCTTATCTAATCTGCTATCTTTTGTAATATCAACATACATTCCCCTTATCCACCATGTCCATCTGGGATACTCTTTCTGGTCGTAAATCCTCCACGGCTACACAGGCCCCGGCTCCCTTCGACCCAGCTTCCGCACACGATGTCTCATCGTTTCTCTCCAGTACAGCCATTCCAGACCCTTCAGATTTACACCCACTTGCCGGTCTCAACCAAGAAACACTTGACTATCTTACGCTCGAGGACTCCAGCCTGAACGAACTCCCTGGCTCTCAATCCGCACTTCCGTCCCGAGGCTGGTCTGACGACCTGAGCTACGGCACGGGAACAACGTATCTTACAGCCTTGTCTATTGGCGGCCTCTGGGGCCTTACGGAAGGATTGAAAAAGGCGCCTCCCAGTGCGCCGCCAAAGCTGCGCCTGAATGCGGTGCTCAACTCCGTTACGAGGCGTGGGCCGTTCTTGGGTAACTCTGCCGGTGTGCTTGCCATGGCGTACAACGGAATCAATTCGACGCTAGGGTACGCGCGTGGCAAACATGATGCAGCGAATAGCGTTGTCGCTGGTGCGCTGAGTGGAATGTTGTTTAAGAGCACTAGGGGCTTGAGGCCTATGATGATATCTGGAGGAATCGTCGCCAGTGTTGCGGCCGCCTGGACCGTATGTTCACCAATGCTCTATTATATTAGATTTTTTGGTTTCTGACTTGTGGTGTTTCTAGGTCGCCCGTCGGGTGTTCCTCTCATAGGCAAACTGTGCCTTTCACCGCCCGCTTCTCCTCATCGCGTTGAGACGCACAAAGGTCCCAGAGATCGTTGCCATTGGCACGCTTTCGCCTGGCAATTTTATAACTACATAATTCACCTCGGAGCCGATTCTACCGCCATCCTTCTTCCATGTATTATTTCTTTTCCTGCTGATAAAAAGGACGCATCTTCCACTCCGGCGCATATCGGCGAGGTATTCGAGTTAGCATTGTCCTAGCATTCTTCATATACGGACAGTAGGTTCTACTGGTATGAGGTGGGAACTGATTTTTTGTATTGTATGTACATATAGAGGTTTTGTTTGGTTGGACTTCTTTGCCCCTGCTCTTGTTACCTCAGTTAACTGGAAGAGTCTGGTTTCTTCAGCATATCACTTGATGGAATGTGTGTACCCACATATGCATTAGTTGAATGAAATCTATCATGATTATTGCATGCGTCGATCTAACAACCCTGTAGCGGGGATGAAAATTATAACCAGGATGGGTCATTGGATGGAAGATACAAGCCTTGAGGCTTGGGTAGCATATGTTATGGGTATAGCCACTGACTCAACTTATATAGGAGGGACTGTCAATACCAATGCTAGGCAAATCATTATCGGAAGTGCTTATCAACCTGTTTCTCCTGTCAAAGATGCCCAATGAGCGATGGGCATTGATGTTTTGATTCTCACCGCGTCCCTTCGCGCTAGGAAAGCTCCGCACAATTGTGATATAAATATGACTTTCCACCTCCAAATCCTGAACAACTTCCCATAGTTGTTCCACATTAGTATCCTTGATGCAAGATATCATGGAACAGACAAAGCTGAGCAAGTACAAGGAGGGCTTGCAGGCGGATGCACGCCGGGATGCCACAGTCGATGATATGATTCAATGGCTCTGGTGCGACAGTCTTTATCGCGGTATCCTGGGCTGGGTAGACCACTGGCCCAGCAGCCAACTGTTCAACTATCGTCCTCGCGCGTCAATGGTCCCCGCCCTGGAGCAGAGAAATTGGGTGGATGAAGTCGATGTGGATGAATTTGATGTCAACGCAGAAATCGCAGAAATCGCAAGAGAGCTCGCTTATAGAGAATATATCAAGAAAATGATACGAACGCACAGGCAGCTGATCCCGGCAGCAATCGCGGAAACTAATCGCAGACTACTAGCAAAAGGGTTATCGACCGAAGTTAACAAGCTTACCACGGGAGCTGCATCCGACGCGTATATCAAAACTGCAAGACTCGAAGACCGGCGGCAATTCAATATGCTTAACCAAATCCAATTTCGAATTGTTTGTGACCTGGTCGGCACAGACTGGTTTACGTGCGACCTGCGTTTGGAGGAGGACTGCAAGCTTGCTGACCTGATTGACGCAATAAGTCGCCACAACATCATTCAACACCTCCGAATCGAATGGGAGAAATTAGGAGAAGGAAAGAAGGAGGACGGGACAGCTGGCGATGCCGTCGATCTTGAAAATAAGGAAACAGGAAGTCGTCAAAAGATGCTGGCATACAAACTGATCCCAGAGCGCGACGACGACATATGGGTTGCAGAAAATGTCGACGGATGGACTACAATCTGTGACGAGGACGCCTTTGCGAAATTAAAGGTGGAAATAAAGGAGAAAGGCGCACATATTGCCGCGATATGCCATGTATGTTCGTATCAGATCAACTTGATTGCCATGAACAGAAGCTGACAGTCAAATCAGAAATTGAGTCTTGAGAAGATGGCAAGAAAGAAACAGCGAAACCTAGCCGCGACTCCGAACATTTCCAGACAGGTCCGGCCTAAATATATGGGTGTAGATCTCATTGCAGCGTTTGATTCTGTGATGGGTGGCATCGATGATAAGGCGGAAGATTATATGTTTCTTCAGGACTTCGACTGGAGCCAATTGAAGAATAGCAACATCGGAGCTCTACCCGACAGTGATCGTGGGCCTTGATCGTGTCATGCTAGCAGCCAGCGGAGGAAGATGAAGTTGAATGCGATGGTCTGTTGATGGTGTTTGCTTTGTTTGTGCAAATGGATGTCCATACCAAGTGGTTTAGCTAGCTGTATCGGGCTAGTGCCAAGACGGTAGCGGAATAACCTTAAAGCCTATTTAAAAGCCTGATGAATCATCTGATCTTAAAAGCGGCACGAGATCACCTCCCCTCACTTCCGTCTTTTCGCGACTCGAAGTTGCGAACGGCGAGTCGACGATGAGACGGAAGCAGACAGCACGGATTGGCCCTTGAATTTTTGTTTTATGTATACCAGAGCCAATAACGAGAGTAATCATCGAGGTTTCTTCAGGCACTCCGGTAGTGCTGCTGTTACATGGTCCTCAAACACTAGGTTCCCCCACCTTTTGCCTCAATGCACTAGAAGCTATTATTAGATCTTTGAGACGGGAACAACCTTCAGTCTTGCTCTGGCGCTTCTGGCCTCCAACACGTCCTCGTTGCGTCCCTGGAGACCACCTTGACACCGCCTCTACGCATCCACTCCATTCTCGATGGTAGACCGCAATCCTTCTCAGACGGAGCCTCATCGAATCACCCGTGGTTCAACGACACATGGCCTTACACCTCCCACGCCGCCCGCGTTGACTTCAACCTTTTCCACGGAGCAACCAGACACCGCTTCAGTCGAGAATCTTACTCAGCCTCAGCCGGGATGCGACTCGGACAGCCTTGTCAGCCGAGCTCCGGCTGTACGAAAGTACAATGTGGCCCCCAACGGTGACTCCATGAGACTTGTGACGGCCTCTGCGCCAGAGACGCCCTCCACGCCGGTGCAAAGAACTCCAGTACTCAGCGTTCGCACCGACGTTGGTAGCACAATGCTCATGAATCCAGACGACCAGCCAGATCAGGACGTCCCGCTTCGGGCCAGTCTGTCATCGACCAGCTTGCCCCGCAGAACGTCAAGTCTTCGCGCTGTATTGGCTGCTCCGCAGTCAAGCACAGGGTCCCTTTCACCCGGATCGGTGTTCTCATCACCTCAATTCGCGGCGCTGACGGATATCACCCCATTGCCGTCTCCAATCCAGGGCAATTCGCCTTGGAGATCTGGCAGCTCGTTGTCGCTTCCAAGGTCTCCTTCAACAGCCTCATATCGTGGCTCTACCTTCAGCCTTAAATCCCTAGATCCGAACAAGCCGCCGAGGTCGTCGTCTCGCCAACGTCGGACGCCCGAGCCCATTCCGGTCCAGGAACAGGTGCCTGCGAAAAAGGAGGCTACACATATGAAGGTTCCCCGAAACGGCCATGCGCGTAACCGAAGTCTCAGCGAGTATGTCCCACCTGCACTGCATGCTCCAGCCGCAGTGGCTGTTACCAATGGCGCTCCTTGTGGCTCTTCATCCCCACGGCGGACTGTACAGAACAAGCTTCACCGAGAAGAGTACCTGGCCGTTCAACGCGGCATAACCCTACCCCACGCGCGGCCTCCATCTCCACCCAGCACGCGACGCGGCGAGGATAGTATTGGAAACGGTGCTCTTCCGGTTTTACTCGGGCCAAGTTCTTCCTCTGTTCAAGTATACAACGTCAAGTCCATAAGAACGCAGCAGCCGCGGAGATATCGAATGATCCGCCAATTGGGGCAGGGCACCTTCAGTCAAGTGGTCCTCGCCGTTCGAGAAGGGCTTTCAAATTTAGATGCTGATGGGCACCATGGTAACCCAGTCCAACCCCGGTTGGTTGCGGTGAAGGTCGTGGAATATGGTCCTGCAGGCGGCGCTGATGAGGAGAGAGTAGAAGTGTCTTTAAAACGAGAAGTTGAGATACTTAAATCAGTCGACCACCCGTCGATCATCCAACTCAAGGCATTTGGTAGCGATGGAAAAAGGGCTCTGTTGGTACTGGATTATTGCCCCGGAGGAGACCTATTCGAATTCGCTAGCCAGGGACCAAAGTCCTTGTCCCCGCAAGCGATACGGAGAATATTCGCGGAGCTTGTTTCTGCTGTGCGATATTTGCACGAACATCAAGTTGTCCACCGGGACATCAAACTTGAAAGTGGGTTCCTCCTTTCTCCTGCCGTCATTTGCCGTCTGCTTCCGCCTGTGCTAACTTTTTCCTTTTAGATGTGCTAATTAATATCCCTGCCGCGGCGATGCAGGACATCACTGACTGGCAGACGTATCCGCGGGCTATCGTTACATTAACAGACTTGGGCCTCTCTCGACGTATTCCACAACCACCTGAGAGCCCTTTGCTCCGTACGCGATGCGGGTCGGAGGATTACGCCGCTCCAGAAATTCTCATGGGACAACCGTACGACGGGCGATCCACTGATGGCTGGGCGCTTGGTGTTCTCCTTTATGCCATGGTGGAGAATAGGCTTCCGTTCGACCCTTTGCCCGGTACTAGGGGAGACCCAGCAAAGTTGCGCGCACGTACACCCCATCGCATTGCTCGATGTGAATGGAGCTGGTATCGATATGGCGACGCTGACGGAGAATGGGATCCAACTAAAGGAGCTGCCTTGGATGGTGCACAGCTCTGTGTACAGGGTTTGCTAAAGAGAAGTAGTCGACGGCTGCACCTAGACGACATTGCGAAGATGAAATGGGTGAGCGAGGCAATCTGTGTCCCGGATGGGCTGAAGAGGGGGGACATTGAAGGTCCCTAAGACATCCATTTAGGAATTTCTTACCGTATGTTTGCTGTATATCTTTGATGTTTATGCTGATCAGGCAGATGTACTAATGGCTGTTTGTGTTTCGGATGAGCAAATCTTGCTCGGCAAAGTTCATATGATTGTTTTGATGATTTATGTTAAGGATATCCTCTGCTTTGATTCTTCATTCAGTGTACATATATGTCTCAATCTGCCTTTCTTTGTTGGTGTTTGCATAATGGGAGAAGAATAAATGCGATGGGAAAAGTTACCATACATGTAGATATCCTAGCTAGATGTGGAAAGAAGGATTGATCTCGGTAACTTTGGTGTTTCAGTGAATTCACAGGCTTTTCATCACTATGCGCATAAAACTAAGGGCTGCAACCGGAAAATGGAAATCCATAATCCTTTTTGAGGTTATCTCTTGTCCTGGTCCTGCCCAGGTCCATCAGCAATATTATTCCGTTGATAGAGTCAGCCTGCCGAGTGAAGAGCATGGCCACGAGTTACACCTGAATACTAATGTCCAGTGTCAGTAGTAGATGCTGATCTCATAATTTAAAAGACTTTGACTCCTTGAGTTATCTTCTATAAGTCACACTGATAGATAGCCTGCTCCATAATGAACTCCCAGCCATAGACAACTACACAGTAAGGTCATGTTCTCTTGCTCAGGTGCTGTATGGCAGTGGACCAGTCCGGATATTGTCTTCCTAGTTCAATCCTTACCTGGTAGTATGTCCACCGCACCAAAATGGCTGCGGGTCATCACGAGATGAGCTTCAAAGCGCGGTCATTGTTCCCAGACAACCAAAACCTCTGTGCTCACAAGTTGGATATTTGTAGTAACAGAGACTTGTACAACAACCGGGCCATGCATCAGTAAAGGTTACCTAGCTGCCATTTCCATGAATCATAGAAAATGATGCTGACAAATAGCAATCAGTGACTGCATGGGTCTGAAGAGGCTCAATCCTAGACATTGGCCCCAACACCTGCAAGATGAAGTGTTCTTGCATCTCTCAACAGCCATTGTCGCTGCTCAAGAATCATGTTCAAGTCTTAAGTAGCACTATGGCTGGTGAGACGTAGCGATGCCAACTGAGCCACGGAGGTGCGTTTGGCTCACTTAGTTGGGTGATAGGCATCCAACATTAGGGATTGTTGGTAAGGCTGCAGTCTCCAGTTGCGCTTAGCCATCTCTCGGTCATTATCATTTGCGTCAAATGCAAGAGGTGCAGACAGAGCGAAGGTAACAACAAAGCGACCGCTTTTATTGACAAGTATTATCATCAAGCCAATAGTATGTACATTCTATAACTATTCAACATGGGGCTGCACACCCCGATAGTGGCAATTCTTCCTTAGCTGGTTGGCAAACCTCAAGAACATACGATCTTCGGAGACAAATGAAGGCGGGGTAACATACCGAAATATGGTGGATTCAACGCACGGCCATATTCGCAGCGTCATGTCAGCGAGTTGGAGCCAAAGCTGAGAAAGTCATTTGGGCCGATACAGAAGTGAAAGCGGGGAAGACAGTTGAGTCTTCCACCTCTTCAAATTCGGCCAATCTCTTGATTTGATCACCCTGCTTTCAGTCTGTCAAAGCGTTCGAGGCTCAAGCGTACTCCGTACCACCATTGAGAACAGGACTCCCAACCGAGATCACAGCATTTTATCAAGTTGTTTAGTTTCCAACTAGTACTCCGTAGATTGTCCGCCTTGGTGGTAGATGCTGGTGTCCTCATGTTCGACCGGCTTTCGGATTTCACGGGTTTCACCAAGGTTACTCATGCAGCTGAGTTGGGGCATTCGTGTTTAAAATTTGCCAACGTAGACAATAGTCGGCATTTCGCCGAATTGATAGCAATAGGCAAGCATCCCACAGAGTCGAGATTGCTCAGGGAATTTGAGAACAGCTTTTATCTTGGATATTGGGCCTTCATGGCCATGGGCCAGACGGTGTATGATGGCATACAGGGCGTCCAGCCATCGTAGGGCCCATTTGTCAGCCGTTCAGTGTAGTATGTAGCTATCACAGTATGAAGAAAGCGCACTGGATATATGCACGTTCATCCAGACATACATCTGCAGGAGATTGACAAATCGATTCCGCCCAGCAAGCTGTTGAAGCCTTTTAGGTCGCACACACTGCATGAGAACAGCCGAGACTGCCGGCACATGGAAGATCCATGCATAAGGAGCAGAAGCATCTTCTGGCAATTATGGATGATCAATGAAAGCATTCGAAAGGTGCGATTTGGGATCCTCAACCTTGCCGCAAGATACGAGGGCTTGCGGCTGTGTGACTTGGTATGACGTTGAATCGAGGGATGAATATTCCGTGATTCGCACGAAATCCGGGGAGAAACATTTCAGGACGATCACCGCTGAGATTCAAAGGCCGTGCTCCGCTCACAGGAAAGAATACGCCATTTAGTGACCACAGTGGATACATTCAGTCCACTGTATCCTCGTTCCCATGGTCGAAAAGGATTCGCTAGCAAGAGTGCGGCAGGAGATCGAGTTGTCCCCTGTGCAGAACTAGTTAAGCGACATGGCAGGTAACAAGGGTAGAGTGAGACTGGCAAACATTCGTGACTATTATCCACATCTCCTGGATGGCACGCGAATGTGCTGCAGAAAGTCAAGAATCCAAGACTCTTAGGACGGCGATTACATGCAAACATCTCAAACAGCCCAACCTCATCTCCCATTGAACTTCACCTCCCTCCCTCTCTCTCTCTCGCTCTCCCTCTCTGTCTTCCTCTGGCAAACAGCACGTCCAGATCTTCTGTGGATTCCATCTTCGTTTCGCGGGGATCGGCGCCGGGAGATCAGATGGATGGCCGTCTTCACCGTGTTAATCTCCCGACCGCCTGGGGAACCCTTGTTGCAACTCTTTCGTTCCCCCGAGTGTAGCCTTAGAAGGCTCCATAGGTCGGCGGCATCCCTCTCGGTGTGAATGTTCCACTGAAAATTCCCCAGACCCGGTCCCTGTCATTTCCTGGGGACCGCAAAGTGGCGGATGTGGCTCTTGACCACCGTCCACGCTTGACTACCCCTGAAAATCAACAGGGATCGTTCCCTGCGGTTCCCCAAACTTCAACCGATTCAACCATCAACGTGCTATATTAGCCTCCTGCTATCCTCAAAACAGGACAAACACGCACAACTTCAAGATGCTAGCGTTGCAACCCAACTTGGCTTTCCAGATTCACATGGAAATGCCGGGTACGGAATACTTCAGCTGGATAGAACGGCATAAACTAGCCCAGCCGAAAGAAAAACACCGTGTAGCTGGAGAACTGGGGCCAGCAGCGAGTCAGTTGACTTGATGCCAGGAGCCTTTCTGCATATGGAAGGCCTTTCTCTTTCTTTTCCATGATTCCCTGCCAACCCCAGAGAACTGTTCGGTGGATGCGCCCACTTCTCCACTTCGACCCCAATGTAACGCCTGTCATCCTGAGGAACTTCAGCCGTCTGTCTTGGGCAGGAGTCGATCCCTTGCACGCTATCATCGTCTCCCACCTCAAGGTCCTCAGCCATGCATGCTCGTGGTCAGAACCGGTCCGGTCGTCGTGGTAAACATGCGAACTCAGGTATTGATGTTTTTTTTGAAGTATGCTGACTGACTCGCGAAATACTGGTACTTTTTATTACTCTCTGGGGGTTAATTGCCGGACTATGCCACGATACCCTGACTGCAAAGAATGCCGGATCCAACTCTCTCCTGTCATCCCCGCCAGCTACTGGATCGCTGCATAAGCTTTCCTTCGTGTTGATTTGGTGCAATACTCCGCAGTCAATCCAATGTCACCTCCAGCAACCCCGGTTTACCCTGGACATGACAAGCATTTTTTGGGTTTGCTGATCTTGATGGACAAGTCAAGCTGGTTGGGTATAAGAACCCTCCAATGTCCCTAATTGATTTGCACCATCTCCTTCAACTGGGCAGCTTCCCACCTACCCTCGTCAAAGGATACCTATTTCGCCATGAAGACGCTCTCTTCTCTTATCCTACTGGCATCGGCCGGCTTGGCCAGTGCCGCCAACAAAGCGGCCATGGAACGCCTCATGGCCATGAAGATGGAGGCACAACAGGAATTTGAGGAACAGGGTTTCTTCCGGGCCGATCGGTATCAGGCTTCCAGCGGCGTCACCAAATGTGTGAACGGCAAGGCTGGCGAATATTCCTGCGACAACGTCGACCTCCACGGTTACTTGCCTCATGGTGACCTTGGCAGTCAGACGAGAAGGGGTAACGATGTTTGGGGTATGTTAATCTGCATATCGTCTAAAGCAAGGAAAAACTAACACATGTTCAGGTTGGACCTCACCGGATGGCCGAGAATTCGGTGCCGTTGGACATTCCGATGGCACCGCATTCGTGGAAATCAAAAAGGATGGCAGCCTCGAATTCAAGGGCAGACTACCCACCCAAACCACAGCCACGGTATGGCGTGATATGAAGGTGATCGACGGGTACGTCTACATCGGGTCGGAGTCGCCAGACCATGGTCTCCAGGTCTTCGATATGAGAAAGGCAAGTCGAAAGCACGACCAGTTGCATTAACGCCAGTTTGGCTAACCTCATTTTGTAGCTACTCAATATCACGACCCCGGTGACCTTCGATATCAAGAAGGATTTGACTGCCTGGTACAGTGGCTTTGGCAGCTCCCATAATGTTGTCCACAACGAGGCTACAAAGATGATCTACGTTGTGGGAACAGCCCGCAGCTCCGCCTGCAAGGGAGGTCTCTATATGCTTGATGTCTCCAACCCCGCCAAGCCAAAGTCACCAGGCTGCGCTCACGAGGATGGATATGTCCATGATGGTATGTAATAGAAACTGACTTGCCACTGTGAAAGTGCCTCGTACTAACGCCATCCCAGCTCAATGCGTCATCTACACTGGACCAGATGTTCATTACTGGGGCCATGAGATCTGCTTCAACTACAACGAAGACACCCTCACTATCATGGATGTCACCAATAAGCGCAAGCCCAAGATCATTTCCAAGACCCCGTACGTGGGTGCTTCATACACACACCAAGGCTGGTTGACCGATCCCTTCAAGATGGAATATCTCTTGTTGGATGATGAGCTTGATGAGAAGGACGGAGCTGGCGACGCTAAGAACGGACACACCACCACCTACATCTTCGACATCAAGTCACTGAAGAGTCCCAAGCATGTCGGATTGTACCAATCGCCAGTCAAGTCTATTGATCACAACCAATACGTTGTCAATGGCCTAACTTATCAATCTAACTACGGCAGCGGTCTCCGTATCGTCGATATCAGCTCTGTTGACAGGGACCCCTCTGGCAAACTCTTCAAGCAAACCGGCTTCTTCGACTGCCACCCCGAGGATGACGAACGCGGCGGTGACGTTACTTTCATTGGCAGCTGGAGCGTGTACCCATACTTTAAGAGCGGATATATTCTCTTGAACAGTATTGAGCGAGGAATCTACTCACTCAAGTACACCGGGCCCCGGAGAAAGTACTATGGAAAGTTCTGGCCCCCATTTTAAATGAAGGGTGTTAGATGAAGCGAGCTTGTTTAGCCTTCTTGTAAATATTTGCTTGCAACCTCCTTGAGAGCTAGGTTTTCTAGATACCAAATACAGAGAAATATTTGCGTGATCAACAGATTGTTTCAACTTTGATAGCCCACCAAGATCGAGTCCTCATCTGCCTCATATGGTGCTTGAACAGCCACCAGATTGCCTGGCACTCGCGAATTCTCACTCGCGATATTCCAGCTCGGCCTGGCCCCTAGAGCCTTCTATCAATTCTCCTTGAAGAGCCTCTACTGACTGTGATGTTTGCATTGTCCAGGATATTTCCCCCACACCGACCACAAATGCCTTCGTTGTGATTGGCCAGCCGCATCGCCGCCAAATAGCGGGCTTCTGACTCATCAGCGACATCGGAGGGGAAAGCTTCCCCAAAGCATTTTCTCCAAGACGGAGCTTACGATCGACGACGAGAACCGAAGAGGGACAGCTCCCAGCTATAGAAGTGCACGCCTCGCCCCTTGGATTACCCACTGGGTTGCTGGATATCTGCGATACGGCTCAGAATACTGTTGCTCAGGAGCCATTGACCTTGCTTCAAGCAATCTGGGGTAGCCAAGGCATCCCTGCTGGCACCTCGCCAAAATGCTTCACCTCAGGCCCCGAGGGCTTATGCTCTCTAGGCAATTGGTCAATTCTTCCTATTAGTAGGTGGAAAACATGTCTGGGTTTGGCACTCTGTTTTACATATCTCGATGGCTGATTACTTCGCAGTCGCGCCTTTTCCTCCAGATCCGCTTTCCAGCAGAAAACTTCTTCGTCGAACCCCCCGTCGAAGTCGGGCAAGGCGCTAAATGAAGTATCAAGCCATATCACGCAACCAATCTCCCAAGGAGCTTCGCAAGCGATGCTCTATGCCACCGGGCTCTCGACGGAGGATATGTCAAAGCCCCAGGTTGGCATCTCCAGCGTTTGGTACAATGGAAACCCCTGCAATATGCACCTTTTGGACCTAAGCAATATCGTACGGGAAGGTGTCCAAAAAGCAGGGTTAATTGGGTATCAATTTAACACAATTGGCGTCAGTGATGGTATCAGTATGGGGACCAAGGGGATGAGATTCAGCTTGCAAAGTCGAGATTTAATCGCTGATTCCATCGAGACTGTCATGGGTGGCCAATGGTATGATGCAAATATTAGTCTTCCGGGATGCGACAAGAATATGCCAGGAGTCATAATGGCTATGGGGCGTGTGAACCGACCGAGCTTGATGGTCTATGGAGGAACGATCAAACCAGGCTGCGCCGCGACGCAGAACAATGCTGATATCGATATTGTGTCCGCTTTCCAGGCATACGGCCAATTCTTGACGGGCGAAATTAGCGAGGAGCAACGATTTGATATCATCCGCCATGCTTGCCCCGGGGGTGGTGCATGCGGTGGAATGTACACTGCAAATACCATGGCCTCAGCCATCGAGGTGATGGGTATGACCTTGCCCGGCTCCTCGTCCAACCCGGCGGAATCCAAAGCAAAGAAACTCGAATGTCTGGCTGCTGGTGAAGCTATCAAGAAACTTCTCGTCGAGGATATTCGACCGTCCGATATCCTCACGAGAACCGCATTTGAAAACGCCATGATTTTAGTGAACATCACTGGAGGCTCCACCAATGCTGTCCTGCACCTAATTGCCATGGCAGACTCTGTCGGCATCAAGCTTACAATTGATGATTTCCAGGCCGTTAGCGACCGCACGCCTTTCCTTGCCGACCTCAAGCCGTCTGGCAAGTATGTTATGGCTGACCTTCACAACATCGGTGGCACTCCATCCTTGATCAAATTCCTGCTGAAGGAGGGTATTCTTGATGGTTCGGGCATGACCGTTACCGGTCAGACCCTGGCCAAGAATGTAGAGAACGTTCCCGACTTCCCATCTGATCAGAAAATCATCCGTCCCCTCAGCGACCCAATCAAGAAGACCGGACATATTCAGATTCTGCGTGGTAGTCTCGCACCCGAAGGAAGTGTGGGGAAGATTACAGGCAAAGAAGGAACCAGCTTCACAGGAAAAGCCAGAGTCTATGATGATGAAGATGACTTCATTGCCTCTCTAGAGAGAAATGAAATAAAAAAAGAGGAGAAGACCGTCGTCGTTATCCGATATACAGGACCTAAAGGGGGTCCAGGAATGCCAGGTAGGTCCAATCGTCAAATGTGGGTACCAAGGTCTCATCTAACGACTTTCACAGAGATGTTGAAACCATCGTCAGCGCTCATGGGAGCCGGATTGGGCTCCTCTGTTGCTCTCATCACAGACGGTCGTTTCAGTGGCGGCTCTCATGGTTTCTTGATTGGACACATCGTTCCAGAGGCGGCAGTTGGTGGACCGATTGCTCTTGTTGAGGACGGCGACATCATTACCATCGACGCGGAGAAGCGAGTTCTTGACCTCGAAGTCGGCGAAGATGTGCTTGCGCAAAGAAGGACGAAGTGGCAGGAAAAGCAGGAGGCCGGTCTTGGTCGCCCAACTGGATTGACGATGAGAGGAACTCTGGGTAAATATGCCAGGTATGTCGATCTACACACGCCCATTCAATGACCGCTTTTATATGTTTGCTGGGTGCTGACCACTTCTGATTCAGAGCCGTCACCGATGCCAGTCATGGATGTATCACCGATTCTGTATAATTTTTCATGTACTAAAATCTGCAAATGACAAATTAGCGATTTGGATATCAACTTCTGTACACTTTATCGAGCACATTGTCGTTCGCGAATCTGTCGTCTCATTCTACTCCCAGGCCTGCCAGTGCATTACTGTAAAACCACATCGACGCTTGTAGTGTCACTTTAGCATATCTCTCATCTGCTTCTTTCCATACGACATTTAACGAATATGTGTTCAAGCTAGAGCTAGGAGATTTAACCTAGGAAAAGAAATAGATCGATCGTCTGATATCAGTCGACTTATAGAAGTTAAACAGAGATAGGTAGGGGTATATCAGTACTATGTCAAGTCTCGCGGGGAAAGAGGGGTAAACGGGCAATAGAGTCAAGATCCATCATATAATCGATATGCGGCGATTAGGGACGCAAAACAATCGATAGAAACGATAACGGTCAAAGAGCCTAAATTGGCAAATATAAATCACCTGCCAACGGTTCCAAAAAACAGAAAGCGGCCGTCTCGAAGAAAGAACAGTCTTTCAAGAAGCCTCGTCCAACTTTGCGCAAGCCGCCTCGGTCGCTAAAATCTCCACCCGTCTCTGATACAACGTCATCGAATGCATCATCACATCGCCAAATACGACACCCGCCAATTCCTCATTGCGCGTCAAATACGCTTCAGCGCACTGTTTCCCATCCTTCCCCTCATTGCCACGGAGGACTATCAATCTCCCCGGCAGCGACAGCGTCGGAGGCGGTCTACACCACACGGCGGACGTGGACTTGCGCTTGTCGAATTTCCTATGCTGCCTGGAGCTGAAGAACGCCAGCTTGCGGGCGAGGAAGCTGGCCGGCCGGGCGACGGGGGCCGGGGAGTTGTACATATCGATCAGCGACCGAATGTAGGCCCGTTCAGCCAGGCTGACGGGGTCGCCTTCGTTGATGATGCTGAAGAATAGCCAGTTTTGGAATTCCTTCGCGCTTGGCTTGTTGAGCGGGTGAATCGAGACGGGTGGAGCGCCGAAACTGATGCAGTGGATTCGGCTGAAGGAGTGGCGGAGGTTGATGAGGTCCGATTTCACGGTCTGAGAGAGCATGTGTGCGTATAAGAGGCTTGCGATCGCGCCGCCAGTGGAATGACCGGTTATCACTAGTGACCCGGCGGAACGGGAGGGGTTATCTTGCAAGATCTGTCGGAGACGCAGGGATATGGGCTTGATCATCTGCCGAGCAACGCCCAAGAAGCCGGCGTGACAAAGGTTATCAGAGCTGTCCAGGAACCCAGTTGGTGACTCTGGGTCCAGCGTCATACCGCTAGCCCAATCTTTGAACGAAGTGTAATTGGTTCCTCTGATTGAAAGAACGACGAGATCAATATGATCAAGTGCAACAGACTTGATCACCATCGCATTAGTCCCGCCCTTGACGTCTGCTTCGACAAATGTTTCTCTTTCCGATTCCGAAGGCATGCTGTAGGCACGTTGCGAGAATTGCGCCGCAAGGCAAAGTATAGGCCATATTGGAAGAGTTCTAGATATACAAAAGTCAGCGGGTGATCCAAAAGGTTCTGATCAACTAAACACATACACTCGCAAATGTGGCAGGTTGGTAGGTAATTGGGAATTCCCATAATTATAGACCGCCGAGGAGAAGTTGACCTGTCGACCTGAAGGGACCGAGGAAGCGCGCTTTGATTTGACCTTTGCTCCGGGAGACGTCTGCGATCGAAAATGCAAAGCATTGGGCGGGTCTAGGTTCATTACTGTGCAATTGAGCAGAGAGTTAGCAAGCGCGGTCCTTTCTGTGAAGCCATGTCAGACCTACCAAGTTCCTTTTCTCTCCCACTGAAGGATTGCATGTCAATGGAATTGATTAATTGCACAAACTGTTCGAGTATGCGGGAGGAAGCATCCGGAAAAAAGTCCGGGGGCGACTCCGTCTCTGGCTCACTTGGCTTCGAAGTCGGAGAAGTTGGAGATGCTGGCAGGCTAGCTCTAGACAATCTGCTTGCGCGAACATTCAGGCGTACGGGAGGCGTAAACTTCCCGGAGAGGAACGATTGTCTTACTGATCCATTGCGCGACGAAAGGGAAACGAACGAATCCCGCGGAAGACGGGTTTGCGAAGACGGAACAGAGACAGTTGGCGATCCGGGGATGAAGTTCGTAACGGCAGTTGACGACGAGGCGAGGTCCTCTTCGGACGAGATGAAGGGGACATAGAGAGCACGGAGCTCCTGGAGATCGCGGATAGCGCCGTGGAAATTGAGAGGTCCGTCATGGGAGGCAAGCGAGAGAGAAGCCTTGGAGTCGGACCCTTTTACTGAAAGCAATGCAGACTCAGGTCGAGCGAACGGGTAGTAGTAAGATGGCTCACTGTCAAAGAGCGGACTTGTGCTACGCTCCTGGTTGGCGCTTGCAGATCCGGGGAGAGGGCTCCCTTGCTTCATGGTGCGAGACAGATTAAGACGTCCTGAGGCTGCGAAACGAGCGACTGAATGACAAATGTTCAACGAACGGCTAGACGCTTCATGAAAGAAGTAGGGCCCGGTTAGGAGAATTCCTCATACGTAGTCATCTAATATCCAGCATCAGATATAAGCAACACAACGTATCACCTCGCCTTGCAACAGGTACCTGTAAGAAGGGAGCTAGAGGTCAGCTGGGAGATTGATTCCATACAGCGGTCAAGTAGTGCGGTCAGCTCCCTGTCTTGCGGAATCTTAAACGTGGAATCAGCAAACTTGGATCTGTATTGGTCGTCGGAACGAGATCTGCAAAGCTTTCCACAGTTCGTCACAGCAAGAAAGCTGGAATCCGAACGGTAATAAACCAGAAATGGCACTCTCTTTCCGAGGGGCATAGGTAGGACAGAGTTCTATTTCATGGCCTTCCCCTAGCTAGTTATCGCTGTGACATCAATGACTTGGCAAGCTGTGATTATAACTAGTAAACGGTGGTGAGACTGGCTTGATCGATTCAGTCCACTCAGAGGCCGCGTCGCCGCCGCCGCCGCCGACGAAGTAAATTGACAACTCTCTCCGAGATGCAGGCTTGCGAGCAACGTAGACTCAACCCCGGGATCCAGCATGTCTTCTAATGTAATTAATCCCCGACTTCTGGGAAACCATGGCATCCCCCAATCGCGGGACCTGTGTTGCAAGGATGCTGCAGTCAAAGCAAACAGGGACCGCGAGGCCAATATAGTCAGGGGTTGAGATGCTCAACAGAAGGGTGGTTTGGGTCGATTTAACCAGTTGATCTGCTGCTCTCGTTGGGAAAACGTGGACCGATGATGATCCTGTAGAAAACGAGATGTGAATTGGATGCCCGGGATGCGTAGTGACGCGGTGGCATATCCGCCAACACCAAATGAAGCAATTGTGGCGGTCGATCATCCTCTGCTTTAATTGCTTTTTCTGGCGGCAAAATCTTGAAAACCTGCGGTAGCTACTCGCTTGGCTGCAGAACTGCAATGATCAAATAAGAGAATTCAGTTCTCTAAAGTCAAAATATCAAGAAAGAATGCCCATTTATCTAAAAGGAATCTGATTACCAAGAGAAATTCCAAGCATGAATTTGGAAGATACCCCCTACTTCACCCCCTGCATCGGAGCCTCTAACAGGCTGTCTCACAAGCGGCTTAGATGCTGCATTGTCCGGCATCTCGCAAGAGTTGGGACCCCACGATGGTGATGCTTTGGGGGCGGTCCAAAAGGAATGCAAGGTGTTCAATGCCGTTGCAGCAAAACCTGACAGTGAGAATTGACATAACCACTGTGAAGTGGTCAGGCAAACACAAAAACAGCCAGTACTGCACATCATACAAACAGGAATAAATAAACAAATACCATAGTGTTGTCACAAGAGACCACCTGCAAGGTAGGAGACCCGCACTCACGACAGCGCGCTGATTGGGCAAAAGCTGACTTCTTGGAACATACTCGCCCTCATTTGAACCAGGGCTGTTAGCTCGAGGACAAATTCATACAGTATAACAACATTTGTCAAGACATGGCCCAGCGTAACATCTTCCGCGATCGATCCGCTCGCAACATTGTCCTCAAGCGCCTCCAAAGTTTCAAGAGCTGAAGCAGAAACGTCACTGCTACGCTCGGCAGATCTACGTTCAGAGGAACGGCCAATCTCGGCTGAGATGGGACTTGCAAGCCGTCTGTGCAGGTCAAGGGGGAGGCAATCAGTGCGAGATTGGGGAGGTGACTGAGAGGATGGACGGCGGGAGGATGAATTGCGAGCGGGGGACACGGGGTGTTTGGACTCAGGGCGTGCGAAAAGCCGAGACGGGGAATTTTCCGCAACCCCCCGTTTGTGCGATGGCTTTCGGCCTCTGGAAGATTCCGTACCGGGATCCCTTCTGGCCCTTACAGGGCTACCCCGTACGTCGGATAAATGTGGTCCCATCTCCATGCCGAATTCTCCAGCTGTGGCGGCCGTTTCTCGATCCCTGAGATTGAGAAGATCCCGTCGGCCAGCGAGCAAGCCATCGAAATCCGGTATCGATTCGCGCCATGTTTGGACTTGATTGACGAGCCCAGACAGAACCAACATCAACGATGGAGGATCATCATGGGGCCAAGATGGCTGTGCGTATGCAAAGTTTAATCGTCCATCGATATCCTGGCCTTGCTCAAAGTCAGGTGGGCTTGACAGGTCATCTGAAACCCCAACCTTATCAGCGCCATCAAAAGATCGGTATTTCTCAGGTGGAACAAGCAGCCAGCCATCTAGAGAGATCAAATTCGAAGTTGCCAAAGAGGCCATCGCGCTGGTTAGGGCAAGGTTCGTAATAACGTTGTTCGTGAAGAAGGTACTCATAAGATCTAACATTCCCTTGAATATGTTGTCGTCGACATGGAGTAACGATGGCTCCTCCGGCGTACATTCGGATGGGTTATTCCAAAACATAACTGACGCTCGACCGGAAAGTACAGCCGACGCGCTCGCGAGATAACTCCCATAGGATTGGTCTAGTGAAGGAGAGTCATAGATCGTGTTAGCGAAGCCGAACAAATGGCCCAACTCCGCATTGAGGGCACCAAGCGTCCTCAGTTTCGGCGTTGTTTCAGATCGGGGAAACGTCTTGATCAGGGAGCTGGCAAAGTGATGATGGCGTTGCATAATAACCGCGATGAGTCTTAATGTAGCAACAAGCGTTTGATTATTGTGCGATTTAATGCTCATTGATACCAGGTCAACCAAGTTGAAAAGGGTAGGAGACGGTATTGCTGCAGCTTCTGCGAATGCTGACAGGATGTCTAGGGACTTGCGACGGCTGACTGACATCTTTGGTTTCTCGACGGGTTTCTGCTTTGCAGCTTCGCCCTCAGATGGCGAAGCTAGCAAGAAGTGCAAAATGCGGTGGATGAGCTCGGGCTGATCGATAGACTCCAGAACCCGTGATAGATAGGTGGTGACAGCCGGGGTTGAGCCCCCGTCAACGTCGGAAGACTCGAGGAGTGATGGATATCTGCGCATGGAGTCAGTTTAGTAGCCGTTGCCAGACAGCGATAGGAAAGGTAGCATACAATAATTGCTCAAGAAACAGAACCTGGAAATGGTCTAGAAGGGTATCATTCAATTCAACAGACTGGCAATGGTCAACAGCGTCCTGCCAAAACAAAAGGTACGAAAGAAACGAATCCATATTCCCCCCGAGATCGTATCGAATGAAGGCTTCGAGTCGTGTGTCGTCAGAGAGAGCGATAATTGGAGGGATATCAACATCATGGGCTTGAGGCAAGACTCTGGGAGCACATATTAGATAGTTGCATGGCAAGACGGAGCATCTACGCGGGGAGTCTCCTGAGCATACCTGCCCAACTCGCTGTACAGGCCTCCGAGGCCAGTGGCCATCAACGTAGCCAAGTCGCTCTCAATAAGCCAGCGTTCCAAATCCTTTGCCTTGGACGCAGTCTCAATAATGTATAGCAGGCCCGTGCGGGCGAAATCGCCCTTCCTCCCAGAGAAGTGGACATAATCAAGCAGCAAGTAGAAGAGGGGGAAATCCTCCTTTCTCGTCGCTCCCGCAAAGATTTGGCCGGCCTCTCTAATTTCCGCCTCCCCTTCTTCTTCGCCCGTCGACCGTTTTGGGAAGAACCAGGCTGGCAGAATGTTCGGTCTCAGCCGGATATTGTTCGCAACCCCGAACATTAGTTCCACCAATTTGCCCTCGCATTCCTCGCCTGCGCAGCTTGCCTGACGGGCCAAGTCTACCAGCGCCCTTGAGAACGTCCGGTTGTCGACGATGCCCTCGACTTCGGCGTCAATGAGCATGTTGAAGAAAACGGCCGTCGAGGATACGATGCGAGGGTCGTACGTCGTCAGGGCGAGTTTGGCGACGGTCAGATAGACCTGCGACGTGGCCGCGAAGACGAGACATGGATGCGGCGATGGTCCTCTGGATTCATCACTGAGGATGGCATTCAGGCGATCGATGCAGGTTCGAATTCGCGGGATCGAGGGCGAGTCTGGGGCGAGGGACGGCGAATTGCGCCATGTTTGCTGAGTGACCGGTAAGTTCGACAGCCAAAACAGAAAGCAAGGCGCTTGGGTCATACATAGAGAGCGTTGTAGATGTGTTTGAATGCCGTATGCCGCTCGGCAACAGTGCTGCGACGAAGGGGCCTAGAGGAAGAGGAAGACCCTCCAATAAGACGAGACCACTGTTGCTAACGGTTAGCGATGTAGAACCAAGCTAAATTGGAGAGCTGCATGGGCCCGTACAAAGTCCATTGTTCATGTTGTATTCCGACAGCTTGCTGTAGAGTACTTGGAGATTGGATTGCTGTGGTCGGGCTGATACCCCGTCACAAGATGGATGTCGCAGCTCTGAAGATCCGCCGCTTCTCTCGACTAGTTAATTAGCTCCTGAGTCGCCGGTATTGGCTCCCTTAACTACTCCGTAGGTACTGAACGCCATTCATAACTGTCCTATACTGCTTGTCTCAACAGCGCAGAAATACATTAAAATCGACTGTGCAAAGTTACATGTTGGTATTTTCTGGTTTCTGGATGGATATTCTGCTCTTGCTGAGCACAAGAGTTACTATAGCCACACATACTGGGAACGCTCGGGACGAGGATTCAGAGCAATGACTCCATCCCAACCAGCCTGAAGAAAAGAAAACAGATCATGCTGCATGACATATACAAGGCAATGCTAAATAATCCAGGAAGCCACCAACGCCAGGTGTTCCAGCCGAGTATAACGCCTTCCACGACGGTATCGCAAAAAAATGAGATTATCAATGACCAGTTTCTACGCCAAAATTAGTCGGAGTCCTCTTTTTTGCGCCGACCGCCGCCTTTCCTTTTCTTATGGTCGTCTTGGTCGCTGCCATCCTCGTCCTTTTTGCCCGTAGGCTGGTCGGGTACTTTAGAGATGATATCGGCGAGAAAATCAAGGACTTCGTCTTTTGCAATTGCCTCCTTGAGATGTGTAGCAGTGACACGCTTGGAAGAACGCTCTTTTGCCTGGTGTGCAGCTTTGGTAACGAGAGAGATCATGAATAGCTCGAGTGCCTTGGCTGGAAAGGGGATTAGCCAGTCGTACAACAGCAGGCCCAGGAGGGGGAGGGGAAACTCACCGACAGCGATAGGGGTGACCTGGGCTACCTTGCCAACATCTTCATCGGCCTGCATGATCCGTTTGATTCTCGCCACAGGAAATTTCGTCTTGACTTCGATACCCATCGACGGCCCTGCCGACGGTTCTAGGTTTGCGTCTGGTAGGCTTGATGCATGAGGATCAGGAGCAGGGTCTGGATGCGGGTGTATCTGTGCTAATGGAGGTTGGAAATGAGGCTGGGGCATTGACTGCGGGTGTTGCTCCACTTCTTTTTGGCTTCGCCTCTGGCGATGGCGTGGGGTTTGGAGCACTGGTTGCTGAAGCACGGTTTGCTGTTGCTGCTGGTGCTGGTGCTGCTGTTGCAACAGGGTTCTTGACCGTGTCTGTGGAGGCATTTCGGCGAAGTCAGAGGCAAAGGGTGGCTGGGGATGGTAGGAGACGGAGGGGCGGGGAACGTGAGGATTGAAGAAGGGAGAGGCGTCGTAGGAAGCTTGGGGGGTCAGCTGGGGCGGAAAGGCATAAGGATTCTGGTTGTAGGGATCGGCGATGGGTTGGTGCTGTAGGTTGCCGGCGAAGCTAGAGAAGTCAGGGGACCGGGGTCTATAAGAGTTGTCCTGATCTGTCATTGCTAGCAAACACTCGTGTTAGCTGATATGCCACTGGCCTTGTAGCATCGAGGATGGACATTCGTACAACGCCCAATCCAGAAAACGACAAGCAATCCGAATGCAAGTAGGACTCGAAAACATGTAATCATGACAACATACCAAGACAACGTCCGAAGCTGCAGAATCAAGCAAGGGTATGCTCAGGTGGTGCTAAGACCGAGCTGTAGGCTGAAATTTCACCCTTCTTCTCGGGTGTCACATAGATACCAAGACCGATTGGTATGGGGCTGGCTGCAGGAGTGATCCGCAGTGAATCGTAGAGGAGATCTTTGCCAACACTGCTGGCGTTGCTGGTGCTCGAGGTGCTTGCGATGCTTGCTGGCAGGCTGGCTCTGGCGATAGTCGTGACTTGCGAAATAATTAACTTCTTGGTCCAAGCTCCGGCGATAAGAGATCACGTGGAGATAAGTGGCAGCAAGAGGGAGGAGTGCGTGTCAATTGAGAGTCTCCGGCAAAACCGGGGCTGGTACAGTGCGTGGCAGTGGATGGAGTGGGGTGGCTGTTAGCGAGAGCCACAGCCCGGCGGGAGAAAGTGGAAGAAGGCGAGGAGAAAGAGGAAGAACGGCGAAGGGGGGGCCTGTACCTAATTAAAGGCCCTTTTATGCCCCCCGCGTGCGCCCCCCCAAGTCCCGCCCGTCCACTCAGATCAGTCAATCAGCCATCCGATCACTCAACCAAGTCGAGTACTGGGTAGCCACCCCTGGCCCATCATCCCATCCACTCCACAACAGGCACACACACGCCCTCTTCCTGAGCAGGATCAGCCTATCAGATCCTTCACTTCCACCCAACTCTCAAAGCCTCTCCCAAACGAGAAACCATTTTCTTTCTTTCTTTCTCTCTCTCAAGAAGCATCTCATCGACGTATGTATCCTCGCCATCGCAAGCTGCACTTGCATCCCTACTCTCGAACATGGGATTAATCTCTGCAAAGTAGTAGAAGGTAATTACTTAGCTCTCTCAATTTTCCCCAGGTGTTGATCCCATCCTCTCCCTGATCTTATCCATGGAAACATCTTGTCGGACCTACTGATGATAGAGCAACGCTTGAAATGCATCAAGCCTTGTGCCTGTCACTGGCTTCCCTATCCCGTACGCCGCTATTGGGCCGAAACCTGGCGTTGTGCTCAACAGGTATCACCAGTAGCCATGCTGCAGGGGAGCCGGTTGACGGCGGCATCGCTGGCGCACTAATGAAGGTTGCAAAACCAATTACTTGATCTAATCTGAATGGTCCCGGCACTGACTTGCACCTTGCATTTGTTCTTCTCTGCCTCCATTCCCGCATTTCATACCCATGGACTTGCTGCCTGTTGTTTGCGTTGAGGCCGGGGGGCATTTCGGGGAACAATGTTAATCCGTCAACAGGTTCAAAATCTTCCGCTTGCAGCCAGCGCGAAAGCACCTCCAACGACGACGACGGGCTTGCTCTCCATTCAACTCGAGTAAGCGACACTACCAAGACACATCGTCCATTTTCCATTGACCGTTCATTTATCTCCGTTACCCTTCTATCAGTATGCTCCGTGTCGCCACCGGCATATGAAACCTTCCGCTCGTTGATCGCCCACCTGACCATGCCGCCGCGATTCTAAGCTTGCCGCTGCGAGATTTTCAGTTTGAATATCTTCCTCACTTCGAATCGACCAACACATTTTCCTTTCCCAGAACCTCAGCATGGCTACTCTAGAGCCTTCTTCGGGTTTGATGGACATTGCTAGGTGAGCCGTTTCTACCCTGGCCTCGACTCTTAGCCCAACCATACCTTTCTGCTGACTCGTTTCAGTTCACTCACCCAAGATGAAATCCCGTTTAAGCTCCGATGCGCTATTTGCAACAAGCTAGCCTTGAACGCCTTTCGGCTACCCTGCTGTGACCAGGCTATTTGCGAGAGCTGTAATAAACTCCTTACCAAGGTCACCATCGCGATGATACTGACTCGTACTCTTCAGGCCAAGGTTCTCTGCCAGAGAGTTGTCCCGTGTGCGCCCATACACCGCTCGATGCTACTCTCTGCAAACCCAACAAAGCTCTAAGAACAACCCTGAAAGCCTTTCTACGCACGGAGGAGAAGAAGAGGGAAAGGGAACGCCCACCAGCCAAGGCTGTTACGGAAATGCCGGCACCTTCGATCGACGCCCCGACTGAGAAATCGGTTCCCCCGCTAGAACCACCACAATCAAATGGCGTTGAACATGAAGATTCTGGCGAGTCTGGAAACCACATCTCCACCGACGCGACAGCAGGGCACCCGCAATCGGAACCGGAACACCCTGCTACCAAATCTCCCATTGACAGTACTGAGAACGCACCTCCGAACGCACCTCCACCTCCGGAACAGGTGAGTTCTATGCAACCAAACCTCATCTACAGTTTCGTTACTGACTCTTTGCCGCAGCATGAGGCCTCTGAAACTCAGGTTGACCCTGCTAGTACCGTCGTAAACGAGGAGTCGACGTCGCCTGCAGTACTTTCACAAACTCCTGCGGATCAGAATCTTTCTACGGAAGGAGGCGCAGGTGTAACCCAGGACTTAACCCCAGCCGAACAATCGTTGGCCAACGGAATGGGCATTGGACTCAATAACCCAACTGGGTTCCAGCCAATGGGTTGGCAAGGATCTACTGATTTTAACCAAATGATGCCGCCTTTTATGGTTAATGGCATTCAACCTGCGGGCATGATGCCGTTTCCGAACCAAATGGGTATGTAGCTTCGCCCTTGGCATCAAAGCGAGCTTCCTCCTAACAGTTTTGTCTTTAGGCCTACCTGGCATGCCTGGAATGGGAATAGATCCGATGGTTGCATCTCAGGGAATGTTTACGGATTACGGAATGAACATGAATGGCATGAATGGTGATATGAGCATGGGAATGAATTTCAATAACGGTCAAGGCATGTATGGAGGCTGGGATGTTCAGAACAATATGTGGAATGGAGGCCCAGATAAATTCAATGCAAATGCATTCGCTAATCGCATGGGTGCCGGCTTTGGCCCATATTCTGGATATCCTGGATATAATATGTCACAACCACAGGGGAATTATCCTCACACGCACCATACTAACAATGATTTCCACGGTGGCTACGGCCCGTATGGTCGTGGTGCCGGCCGTGGACGTGGTTTCGGCGGTCGTGGTCGCGGCGGGTATACGCCGGGTATGCATGATAATTACCACCCTACTAACTCCGGACCCTTCCAGCAGCAGATCCCACAGCACCTGCAAAGTAATGGCGGCCCCGTTCCTACAGAAACCTCCGAGACGCCTGAAGAGATTCAGCGCAAGTTCAACAACGAGCTTCGCCCCGGCGGCGAGGAGGATATGCTTGAACACCAGCCCACAGACGAACCGACTAAGGGCGCCGATGGTGAAGCAACAGCCGGCGAGCAGCCCACCGAGACAAAGGCAGCACTCGAAGATGATGCTGCGCAAGAACCATTGTCCGCGATCCCAACTACAACGGAAATGGAAACGGGGAATGGCAATACCTCCAATGCAGCAGACATAAAGTCAGCCCCTCAGCCGATGGGCAACAGTATTCCAGTCGTTGGGGAGAGCTACCAGCCCAACTTTGGCCATAACTATTACCCCCAGGGGCCAGCTGGCTTTCCGTCATCGCAGCCACCAGTATCTGCCGGCTATGGTTTCAACAGTGCTCCAAGGGGTGTGGGAGTGGCGGGTGCGCCAGCTGCACCACGAGCGATGAGAGAAGGACTGCCAAACACTAGTATTCGTAATGCTAGAGGATTCTCGATTTTAGGGCGTGCAAATGTACAACCTAACCAGGTCAATGTAGATGCGCAAAGGTTTGTTTCTGACCTGCAACCACGTAACATTGTCTTATAACAAGTATCTAACGGTTTCAGAAGCATGTCACCAACCAAGACGGGAGATGGGAGCAGAACTCATTCACGGCCAAGGTCGCGGTCAAAATCCAGGTCTCGTTCACGCTCGCCCTCGCGGAGATCTCGTTCTCGCAGGCATCGAAGCCGCTCGCGCTACAGGAGTTATTCACGCTCCCGAAGTCCGCAATCATCCCGAGATGGTGACGACAAGATTGATCGACGACAAAGCAGGAAGTCACGCAGGGAAGCTGATCCTGATAGGGACTCCAGTGTCAGGTCCCGGTCAGCCTCAGTTGACATGTCGCACAGGTCATCTCACCGCAGCCGCCGAGACAGAGACCGTCGCGACGATCAAAAGGGCACGTCATCTCGCCGGCACCGAACGCCCACTCGAAGAGAGAAACTGGAGGAATCTAAGGACAAAGTTTCGTCAAAGACGTCACAAGATGTAGATGATAGCGAGAACAGGCACTTATCACGTGCGAAAGAGAAAGAAGATCGACATCGGCGCCGTGAACGAGACAGGGACAGGGACAGGGATAGGGATCGAGATCATGATCGAAGCCATCGGGATCGGGAGCGAGAGAAGGACCGCGACCGAGAAAAGTACCGAGACAGGGACAAAGAGAGGGACCGAGAAAAGGATAGGGATAGAGATCGAGAAAGGGATAGAGATAGGGATAGGGACAGAGACAGAGACAGAGACAGAGACAGAGACAGGGACAGGGACAGGGACAGAGAACGGGACAGAGATCGAGAGAAGGACAGAGGGAAAGATAAAGACCGAATTCGTGACAAGGATCGCGAACGTAAACGTCGTCGTGAGAGATCCGAATCTCGAGCAGACAGCGAGCACTCACGGCGGCACACACGGCGAGCACGACGTGAAGAAGGCGACGAGCATACCGACGGGAGCCGAGAAAAGAAGCTTGCAGACCGAATTCAACCAAATGGCACATCCACAAAACCAGCAACGGAAGAGAAGGACCCGCATACCCTAGAGCGCGAGGCGAGAAACAAGGAACGACTGCTGAAAGAACAGCAGCGGCGGGAGGCAATGAACGCTGATCGTGATGGCAAGAGCAGCCGTCGGCGTGAAAGCAAACTAGAAAGAAGTTTACTGGGCGGAAGGCGCCTGAGCTACAAGTACGAAGATGAGGTCGGCGATCAGGCGAGAGCAGCCCGTGTAGAACAGGAGAGGGAGGCTGCAAGATGGGGGTAGACTGCTATCTCGCTGCGCGCTCTTCTGCTGTTGCATACTCATCGTGGTCTTAGAGTAGGCTCTGAATATGTCGCAATCAGACATTGAATGCCATGCGAATCTGTCTCCCCTACTCCCTATTCCAAGGAGATTCTACTATTTGAACTGATGGCGAACTGTTTAAATATGTGGCGCAAGGAGTGGGTTATTGTTCTCTATTAGATGCTCTCCTCGATATTACTTCTTTTAGTTTTGGTTGGATTTTGAGGAAATGAAACACATGATAGAAACCCCGTTTTACGGGTTATCGTCTTCTGTCCCATTACTATTGGTATCTGTACTCCGTAGCTAATTCATATATCTAGCATCTCCTTCATACTGGCTTTCAGATAACTAGCGCTTGGAAGTTGTGACCCGGAGCATTAATCCAGGTTGGGACTAGCGGCAAATTAAGCTATATTACCTAAACCAAGCCAAGACCATCGGTGGAACTCTATTGCAGGAGCTCTTTCCGCGCTTTACCCGATATGGCCGACGCGTCGTGATTAGGGCAAGGGCTTGTGGGACCCTGTGACTTGCAAAAAGTTTTAGTCAGAATGCCGCAACTTTTTCGGCGGCGGTCTATCTCTTCTCTTCTTCTCTCCTCCCCCCTGGCAGCAGCCAGGAAAGGCACCCATACGTTTGTCTAGACCCCGCTGTGACCATCAGGATGAAGTACGTTCTTGTGTCTGGAGGTATGTCCCACTTTTTTGATTCTCTGAACCGTGTTGGCGGGGTTGGGAGGCTGACGGCATTTCTTTCCTCGCAGGTGTCATCAGCGGCATCGGGAAGGGCGTGATAGGTATGATTCACGCGTAACTTGGGAATGCTGGAGCACCAGGATGGACACGCTCTTGCTAACCTTGGTTGATCCGGGCAGCCTCTTCGACCGGCCTGCTCTTGAAAACCATCGGGCTCAAGATATGTTCAACCCCAAAACTAAAAATGCCGGAGTTCGCAAAGCTGACCATCCTTGCACGTTACATCTATCAAGGTAGATCCATATATGAACGTCGATGCTGGAACAATGGCGCCTACCGAGTACGTTCTTTGCTCTCCGCTTTCTCCCGGGAAGCTTGCGGACCGCGGCTGACATTGTTTGGGTCAAAGGCATGGCGAGGTCTTTGTCCTGGATGACGGAGGAGAAGTTGACCTTGATCTTGGAAACTACGAGCGGTACCTTAATATCACCTTGACCCGGGAGAATAACATCACCACGGGCAAGATTTACAAGCACGTCATCGAGAAGGAGCGCAGGGGTGATTATCTTGGTCGTACTGTTCAAGTGGTTCCACACTTGACAGATGCAATCCAAGATTGGATCCAGCGGGTCGCACAAATCCCTGTTGACGACACGAATGAGAAGCCAGATGTATGCATTATTGAGCTTGGTGGTACAGTCGGAGACATCGAGAGTGCCCCCTTCATCGAAGCGATGCGCCAGCTTCGACGACGAGCCGGCAAAGACAATTTTGTCAACATCCATGTCTCATTAGTCCCCGTTATACATGGAGAACAGAAGACAAAGCCAACACAACAAGCCATACGCGATGTCAGATCAGCTGGATTAAGTCCCGATCTGGTAAGGAAGTTCTTGTGGGACTCCGGATGAAATTACGTTACTGATTCATGGCACCACAAATATAGATTGCGTGTCGTTGCTCCGTTGCCCTTGAGAAATCAGCTATCGATAAGATTGCGATGTTTTGCCAAGTTGAGCCTGAGCAAGTGTTTGGCGTCCATGACGTGGCTTCCACATATCATGTCCCTCTCCTCCTTGAAAAGCAGGGCCTTATCTCCGTTCTCCGTGATACACTTAAGATCGATCAACTCACCGTTCAACCAAAACTTCTATCTCAGGGCCAGGCGACGTGGCAAAGGTGGAAGACCCTTACCACATCGCAAGAACGCCTATTTGAAACAGTCACTATCGCCTTGGTTGGCAAATATACTAGTTTGCATGATTCATATCTTTCCGTTATCAAATCTTTAGAACATTCTGCAATGGCTTGTGGAAGGAAGTTGAACCTTGTGTGGGTTGATTCGTCTCATTTGGAGAAATCAACAGCAACAGAAAGCCCCGAACTGTACCACAAGGCTTGGCATGAGGTTTGCACCGCTGATGGCATTCTCGTCCCCGGTGGCTTTGGAACTCGAGGTACTGAGGGCATGATTGCAGCGGCCAATTGGGCGAGAACAAAACCAAAGCCCTACCTCGGGGTTTGCCTTGGTATGCAAATCGCTGTGATTGAATATGCACGCAACATTTGCAATCTTTCGGGCGCCGGGTCGGTTGAACTATCTGGCGAGAGTGTTGATGATCCCGTTGTCATTTACATGCCCGAGGTTGACAAGGTCAACTTGGGAGGAACTATGAGACTTGGGCTTCGACCGACTCTCTTCCAGGAAGGAACCGAATGGTCTAAGCTTAGAGCTCTCTATGGAACATCCAATGAATCGATTGACGAACGCCATCGTCATCGCTATGAAGTGAACCCAGAGTATGTAGAGCGGCTCTCCAACGCCGGACTCAACTTCATCGGGAAGGATGAAAAGGGTGAGAGAATGGAGATACTGGAACTCAAAGATCACCCTTGGTTTGTCGGTGTCCAGTTCCATCCAGAATACCTCTCTCGAGTCCTCGCTCCCAGCAAGCCATATCTTGGGTTTGTTGCTGCAAGTGCCGGTGTACTGGATGAAGTCACCAAAAACCTGCAAAACAGTGAATTCCTGGTTAATGGAGTCTTAACTAACGGAGTTAAAAGTTTGGAAATCTGATTTGGGCGGCACATATTTGTTTATGGTTGGCTTCGTTTTGGACTTTGAAAATGACTTTCATGGCTAGACAGTTTCCTCTGAGTTTCAAAGTTGCCTTGTTAGGGGGTGCTTGGATACTGGGATACAAGTAAAATAATTGAATATTGATACCTCTTGTGATGTAGCTGTATGCAAGCTCATCAGCCTTATCATGTGTTCAGTTCCTTAACATGTTAGTACCATCCTGGTAAGTATCATGTCGAACACCTGTAGATGAAGCCAGATGTATGGATTCGGAAAATAGACAAAATCATGGCACACAAATATAAACATGGCAATCAAGGGCTAGGTATAAAGTGCAGACACAAAAAATATACATGCTTGGTCTATCGAACCCAACCAAGTGAAACATAAAAGGCATTGCTTGATGCGCTGCAAAAAGCCAAAAGCAGCGCATTTGAACTCCAAGAGTCCCAAAACAAGTAAGCTCACTAGATTATGGTGAGGACCAGAAGACAGTGACATAGCAAGATCATACAAACACCAATGCAAGTTGATTTACCACAACACTAGCATGTGCACAATCCCAAGAAGGCTCCATACTAGCCTAACTTTGCCTTAAGGCCATCAATTTCACTTGCTAGAACAGCCACTTGTTGTGCCTGGGCCGCAATAACCTTCGTTTGCTCAGCAATCATAGCCTTGATTTGTTCCATCTCTTTAAGGATTGCACCTTGTGGAATCGTTGAAGAGTCATGGACGGGAGTTGAAACACTCGGAGTAGGAGCGTGTTCCGACGGATGAGGCTGCGAGCTGATTAGCAAAATCTGTTTCTACATATCAACATGCCCACATGAGTAGAGGCAAAAGGAGAACGTAGCGTAGAGGAAAGTTGCACGACTTGCCTTTTCAATCGAAGGAACTTGCTTCATCATCTCGAGTTTCTTAGATTTGAACTCTAATTCAACAGGAGAGACAGCAGTTACTGGGGGTCGCTCCTCTGGCTTGGATACTTCTTCAAAACTAGAGCTGTCATCGGCATCGTGCGTTTGGTCTTCTTCATCAGCAAATTTAGATACCATAGCAGCCATCGATGCCCCCTGCTCTTTCATAGTGGCACGGGGCGGTGATGCGACAGGCGTCTTAATCTCCGGCTCCACTTGCACCTGCTTTTCTGGCTCTTTGGGGGGCTCTGGTCGCGATGCTGGAGCAGCGGCGGTCTTAGGTGCCGGAACAGCATCCGCGGGTAGCTCTTTAAGACCCTCCCCTTCATATAAACTTGCCATATCAATTTTTGGGGGGATGC
Organism: Chrysosporium queenslandicum; assembly: GCA_001430955.1. Lineage (NCBI taxonomy): Eukaryota > Fungi > Ascomycota > Eurotiomycetes > Onygenales > Onygenaceae > Chrysosporium > Chrysosporium queenslandicum. Next base: position 16,980 of record LJPI01001684.1, on the reverse strand, counting down.
CTTCTTTCCCTTCAAACCATTCACTCGACGACACTGCTGGCTTGAGTCCCGTGGTTGGAGGATAAATATCATCCTGGAAGACCTCAGCTCGGCGAGGAACAATGAACGAAATCGGCTCAATGTAAGTATCGTTGACTGTTTTAAATGCGCGAACAACTTCATTTTCGTGCATATTGACACCACGCTTCGGCATAAATCCAATTCCGCGTTGAGGATCGCTAGATTTGTATTCCGACAAATACTCGAATTTATCGTTTTCATACTCAAAATAACGAATGTTACCGTCCCTTAGAAATTCGCGTAAGCCCGAGAACGTATAAACAAATCGGCGCTTCAGCTTACCCTTTGCCGGCCAGGTACAAACATTGAGTACCATCATCCCAATACGGCACACAAACTCCGGAAATAGAGTCGAGAACTCGGAATCCGTTGATCGGCTCTCTTGGGGCGCGAACGTCCCACAGAGCCAGCTGCCGATCACTCATCTTGGAGAAACCAGTTGTTGCAATGCGGTCGTGCTCTCCCATCCACACCGCCCGGCTATTCTTTGCACCCGAATGCCCCTGGGTTTCATGCACAGGTTGTTCTTGGCGAACGTCCCATATCCTTAGCTTTTTATCTCGGGAGGTTGTAACCAAAAGTGAGCCATTTGCACTCCATGACAGCGACTGGACAACATCTCCAAGTTTGAGGGTGAGCTTCGAAGATCCAGCTTCGATATCCCAGATTTTGACAGAGAAATCACCAGCGGCAGAGGCGAGGACATTTTCCGCTGCAGGGTTGAATAAGATATGGCCGACTTTTCTATTTCGCAAGACGTTAGCCACGATGTTGCACAGACTGGTTTCAATTATAGGGGTTTGCCGTACCGAGGATGCCCGCTAAGTTTCCCAACAGGCGCAATGTCGGTGACCTGCTCGGCATCTGCATGGAGGGTAAAGCCTTCGGGCACTCTCCAAAGGAAAACCTGATGCGAAGTTAATCCAGACTACATAGCGATAGTACGGTGGGAGTTGTTGTGGGTTCCTACGAACCTTTCCATCTTCGGAGCTCGATGCGATCAGAGAATCATTGAAAGGATTCCTGGATAAAGAATTAGGTCCTGGTGATAATGGGGGTAGCAGAAATGGTATCCAACCAGTCTGTGTCTAATACTACGGCAGTATGTCCACGGAAAAGAGGGAATCGCTCGGGAAGCTTCCCGGTTTCGTTGATAGGGATGACGGCGAAGGCACCACCACCAGCCGTTTCCCAGTTTACTGAAAGGTATTGTGGGTTCACCTGTAGTTTGACCAGACCATGTTTAGTGAAACGAATTCGCTCCTAAGGTTTAAAAGAGAGGCAGACCTTGACGAGATTGGTGTCCCAAGCATTTGTGGAGATGCGGAGGTTGTCATAGCATTGTTCCTGCGCCAGTGAGCACACAGCAGTGGGAAGCAGACAGGTAAACGAATTTGCGTACTTTGCGCGTAGAGCGTCCGAAGACGTGTCCTAACAAAGCGGAGGAAGAGTTAGAGCCAGCGGAGCAAAAAGTCGTCAGGCAATTGGGGAGGGGATAGACTGCTGCATCCAGGCAGCGGGTACTAACGGTATTTCGATGAACGGACGAAGCGACCAGCCATGGCGCTATGGAGCAAGACTATGGGCTTTGCTAGAAGAAATTACGATGCGTACGATGGCAGTGTAACCAAAACGGGCTTTGCAAGGGCAGAGGGCGAATTGAGCACACGACACAGGAGTGCAATCGAGATGTTTCAAGACGATTGCGGGCAGTTTCAGGGAGCCAGGACGAGATGAGCAGAAAACCTATGAAGAGATGCTCAGGTACCAATTGATTTAAATTAGGATACAGACAAGCAGCTTTGGCGAGGAGGTCCCCTGGGGGTTGTGACTGGCGAGGGAGAGCGCGAGAGAGCGAGTCTGCATGCTGTCTCGGCGATCGAAGGGGGGCAGCGAGCGAGGTGGAAGTGCACGGGGACCGGGGATACCGGATTAATATTATTCCTTGCTGACTAACCACTTGCCAAGACGGGAGTGTGTGGAGCAACTACCACTAGTCCTAATACGGGATAGCGCAACGGTCGCTTTTGTTTACATTGTTTGTTTTGGCCCGACAACCAAACAACAACAAATCCAGCATCATCCATCCATCCCAGCCAGCTGCTTCAGCGTCACATCGTCAACCCATATATCATCCGTCTCGACGCGCCTGTCAGCCTCTCGCCTCCCCGATGGGCACAATCGCTGCTGTGTGACAGCGACCTTTTCGACCAGAAGCCACGACGCCACATGAGTTACGATAGTTTCCACCGCGACCGGCCAATTTGACACACGTCCCCTTTATCAATGGTTCGATTCCCTTGCGCAACCAAACCGGCGTGAACACTCTCGCAGCCATGGACGGAGACGAAAACGCTTGCCGAGTATGGACCGCCCTTCGGGTTTTTTACTTGGACCAGATTGTGTTAAGTGCTGACCTTTGGCAGTCATCCGCTATTCCGCGTCTCACAAGAAGCCAAACAAGAGGAACTTTCAATGATATCACCACCTCTACAAATAATGGCTCTCTATCCATACCTGGTCCTGGCAGCCTTTTAAAAAGAAAGCAAGTTGAGGCTTCGTGTACGTTTCCAACTGTCTTTTTTACCCGGTCTCTTCAATAACCGATATTAGCAGCTGCCGAGACAGCTTTCAAAAGAAAGCCATCTAGGACAAAGCCCAGCCATTCCGCTTCCAAATCAGTTGGTTCCGCAAGTAGACCCGTCTCGGGCATCCCACCGTCCGCTTCCGTCCGCAATGCATCGGTCAGTTCACACTACGCAACGCGAAGCGTCACGTCCGCCGCAGCAGTTCCCTCCGCGCGTGGTACCACACGTCCGAAGACTTCCTTTGGATATGCCTCGACTGGAAAAAATTCGTACGCCCGTCCCGCTACCTCGATGGAGGCCCCTCAGGCAAAGAGAGCTGGTGATACATCAGGGAATCGAAAGGGTGCGAATCCTAGCCCCCCCGTGCATACACCCACCTCTCCAATGCCCTCCACACCAGTCCATCGAGGGAGCAATGACAACCAAATGAGTTTTGCTTCAGATTGGTCGAGCTCTCCGACCGCAAGGTCGTATAGGACACTGCCCAGGAAATTCAGCGTTGATATGCTATGCGCTGCCGTCACGGATATGTCCATTAGCCCCCGCAGGCCTCTCGGTGTGCCGCCGTCAGCAGACCGACCAAAGCGGCCACCTTCGAGGTTACCCTGCCGCACATCCCCTCCAAAAACTGTCCCTTCTTCTACTGCTGTTTCTCCTGCACCATCTGTTGCATCCTCCTTCAGATCCTCCCGCCGTACTCCTTCAAAGGTTAACCGGTATCTGACACGTTATTCTAATGTTCAAGGTTGGGACCAAAACGAGAAAGAGGAATCCCTAGAGGCGATGATTGGACGATTTATGCACCAGATCAAAGACTCCGCCTCCCATAGCAACGGACTTCAGGAGGCAATAGAGCTTTACAAGTCTCAAAGTATGTCCACTGGAGTGTCTTGCATAGTCTATGGCATTGCGCTGACACGAGTGATTATAGTTCGCGATCTAGAGCAGCACAAAACACAACTTACTGAACAGAACGTTAACCTTCGCGTCGAGGTCGATACAGTGAAATTACGACTTGAGACAACAGAGCTGAAGTGGAAAGATGCTATCCGTGAACATGAGATTGCCCTTGATGACCTCGACCGCCGACATCGGATTGAAACTGAGACAATGCGACAAAACGTGAAGAGCAAAATCGACGACATCAATCAAAAACACAGGGAGGAGCTGTCCGAGTTACAGCGGCGTCTGGAAACTCAGTTTGGTGAAGAACGAGAATCGCGTTTACGCGAATTGAGACAGCTTAACGCTGAAACCGCCATGGAGCGGCAGCGAGGGCAAATCGATGTCGAGAATAAAGAGCGTGAAATCAAACTTTTTAAAAGCGAGCTAGAAGAGCTCCAGCGCGACCTGGAGCGAGAGCGGATGACAAACAAGGAATTACAGCAAAATCTGGTTACCGCAAACAGTAGCAACGTAACTTTGGAGTCATCGATCCGTGCGTTGAAAGCTCGAATAGAGTTCCTTGAATCTGGAAACAAGGAGCAATCAGATGCCTTTGCGAGACTCGACCAAGAACTTAACGACGCCCTCGCTGAAACAAAAGCCACAAAGGAGAAATTACGAAAGGAAGAAACGTTGCGACGCAAGCTGCACAATCAGGTTCAGGAACTGAAGGGGAATATTCGTGTTTTCTGCCGTGTGAGGCCGTTGCTGGAGAGTGAGCCCGTGGAAGCAGGGGCCAAGATCCAGTTTCCAGACTACGATGCAGACGCGAAAGAGATAACCATCCAAGGGCCCGAAGAAAAGAGTAGCCTTGGGAATGTCACCACCAAGAACTTCACATTCTCTTTTGATCACGTTTTTGGTCCCTCGTCGCAAAATCTCGATGTCTTTGAGGAGATCAGTCAGCTTGTTCAGAGCGCATTAGATGGCTATAATGTCTGCATCTTTTGCTACGGTCAAACAGGCAGTGGCAAAACACACACGATGTCTTCCGAGGATGGTATGATTCCGTTAGCTGTCGCCCAAATATACCAAACGGCAGCAGAGCTCGAAGAGAAGGGGTGGAAATACACCATGGAAGGCAGTTTCGTCGAGGTGTACAATGAGAACATCAACGACCTGCTCGGCAGAGCCGATGACTTCGACAAGAAAAAGCATGAAATCAGGCACGACATGCAAAAATGTCAGACGACAATCACCAATATCACAACTGTTACACTAGACTCACCCGCAACAGTTGAATCAATGCTTTGCCAGGCCGCAGCCAACAGATCTGTTGCCGCCACAAAGGCGAACTGGCGGTCGTCTCGATCGCACTCCGTATTTATTCTGAAGTTGACAGGAGAAAATACGATCACGGGAGAGCGAAGCGAAGGTATCTTGAATCTTGTAGATCTGGCTGGTAGCGAGCGTCTTAGCCACAGCGGGGCTACAGGAGATAGGTTAAGAGAAACTCAGAACATCAACCGCAGCTTAAGCTGTCTTGGTGATGTTATTGGAGCCCTCGGACAAGGAAAGGAGGGTGGTCACATCCCTTATCGTAACAGCAAGGTATGTCTTTTGAGGGCACTGCTTCTAACTGAGCTAACATCTTGGCCACAACTAGCTCACGTATTTGCTTCAATTCTCGCTCGGAGGCAATTCAAAGACCCTTATGTTTGTAATGGTCAGTCCCCGGCAGGAACATCTTGGTGAAACTTTGACCAGTCTTCGATTTGCAACAAAGGTGCACAATACGCACATTGGTACTGCAAAACGACAAGCTAGGATTCAGGGCCCATGAGCAGGCGGTTGATGATGCTGTCGTCGCTTACCCACCAGAGGAGGATGCCTGACATTCAATTCCGCTATAATGTTGGCGCTCTTCTTATCTTGGCATATCATCTGTTTGAATATCAAACTGCAAGAACTATTGTGAATACTCTTTCTTATGTTTCAGGACCTTTGTTTAGTAGTAGGTAACCTGGCTTAACGACCTCAACGAGGAATGATCCACTTCAATTAAACACTTCGGATGTTGATTTGCCGCTTCTTGTTGAGATAGGAATCAATTGAATAAACCAATTCCGTTGGAGACCTTGCGTGCACCTGACCTCGTGAATAGTATGAGACGGCCGTGGAAACGGATATAATCCTCCCTGGAACACTGTCTTAGGCAAATCACTGGAGATCCACAGGCCGCCATAAGCTGATAAATGTGCATTGGCCTCGATGCTGTAGCCCCATGGCCTTGCTTTAACACCGTTCTCATTGGGCGAATCGGGCATGCTCAAACTTGGAATCTATTCTCCTGCTTCCAGGAATGCCAATATCGCTGAGAATGTCTCTTCTGGCTTCTCAATCCAAGGGAAATGGCCGCATTCGCCCAGGACAACTCCAGTCGCATGGTTTCCAATACCGACTTTGGTCTGCTCCAGGTTCTCGACAGTGCATTGTGCATCTTGCTTGCCGAATATAATGAGGGTTTTTGCGGTGACAAGGTGTAAGTTCTTGAGCATTGTCGCTTCTTTTTTCACCTTTGAGTCTGCAGCTTCGAGCTTCCGATGGCACCATAACGATATTGGATCCTGGCCGAGAGAAGCCAGGAATGCTGGAACATGGGTCTCGGGGTGGTAGAAGTAGAGCGGAGCTATGTCGTGGATGTATTGAGTGAATTCGGCATCGGTGGAGGGACAAGCGCTGCATAGCTTCTTATATGCCTCGCCGTATCTCACGTCGCCTTCCCGTTCTCTCCTAAATCTCTGAGAAGCGAAAGAGTCGTTGAATCCCGCCAATCTATGATCCATCAGGATCACCCGCGCCACACGAGCTGGAAACTTCTCGGCGTATGCTAGAGCAATAGTGCCACCGTGCGAATGGCCCAAGATGGCTGGGTATCGCTCAAGGCCCAGGTGGATGCGGAATAGCTCGAGGTCTGCCGCCATGTCGAAGTAGCTCATCTCAGTGGGATCCGACGGGCGGGACGATCCTGATGAACCGCGGGGATGGAAATAGATGAGCTTGAAGTGCTCTGATAGCGGGGAGAGCCCAGTTTCAAGGTACCGAGATCCGATGCCCCAGCCTGGGCACTGGACGAGGATCGGTGGAAAATGGGCGCTCCGGTCGGAGCATCGAACGGTGTAGGTGAAAGTCATGCTGTTTGGCGCCCGGAAGCGATGCTCGCCAGCGACTGGATCCGCCATCTTGGAGATGGTCAACTCACTTAGACGAGTAGAATACTCCCTGTCAAGCGTTACTGACAACCTGTCTCTAAGCTGCTGTATCTCTTGTTCCGGCCCAAGATTATCCCTGATGTTTAGGACTGGCGAGTAGGCTTCATTCGAAGCTGATAGTACGCCACTCCTGAGCTGGTTAAAGCTTCGCAGCACTCTACAAAGTCACCATTAGTTACTATATTTCTAGAGTCCTACAGAATCGACTGCATTCATTTACCCCTTACTCTCGACGGTGCATGGACATACAAGAGTGACCAATCACCACGGTTTCGATGATACCTTTTCCGGCGGCAGAATGCATCACTGTCGATCCCGAGTGCCACGAAGGCTGACCGGCATAATCTGTAACTACGCCGTACGTGCTGGATTATTAGTCTTATTCTTTACACCAGTTAAACGACCATCCCACCAGGCGATTAAGCATGCTATTTTCTCTTACCAATTTCTTGTTGCTCGATTCGGGCCCAAATGGCCGAAGCCGCGAAGGGTTGGATGCGCCTGTGTCTGTGAAACATGGATTATGAACCAATGATCCGCATGTCGAAGCAAAGGTGTGAGCCACTTTCTGGCTTTGTCTGCAGATTATCCTGCTGCTACCCACCGGGTTTGTCACTCGCCGGCCTGATTCTCGACTCACCTGCCAGCGATCGTGGTTTGTATCACCAGGGCTGCTTCCGGATTTTTCCAGGACCGGTAGCACGCTTCCTATAATATGGCGGGAACTCCTTTTATTCAGTTTCAAAGAGTATTTTTTTTTTTTTTTTTGGGCACGTCAGGTGTGCCATATCTATAACATAATCTGAGTGCCACCATGCCGAACATATTCAAACAGAACCTTGGGGATACTCCCCGCGAAGCCCTCAATTGGAGGCTGGGAATGGGAGTTCTCTGCTTTGGATTGATGGGCGCAAGCCGAGGTTTGTTGAATGCATTCATCGCATTGTCTGGGAATCGATCCTAAGTGTTTCGACAGGGATCGACGAGGGTTTAATCGGCGGAACAGTTCAGCAAAAATCATTCATTTCCAAATACAATTTGAATGATCCAAGCCTGAGTGCATCACAGCGAGCAGATACGCTGGGGAACATCACTGCAATGGTTCAAATTGGAAGTATTGGTGGCGCATTGATGTAAGCGGCCCCTTTCCGCTCTTATGCCTCCCAGGTCTCACCACTCCCGTCAACATAGAGCCTTCCTGATCACGGATCGAATTGGTCGCATCTGGGCTACCAGGCAATTATGCCTGGTATGGTGCATCGGCATTGCTATCTACATGACGGCTAACGGGAGACTGGGCCAAGTTCATGCTGGACGCCTCATTGCTGGAATAGGAGTTGGCCAAACCACTGTGGTCGGCCCAACTTACCTAGCAGAGGTCTCACCTAGGGCAATTCGCGGCCTGTGTACCTGTGCATTTTCAGGTTCGGTATACCTGGCGATTGTGGTGGCGTATTTTGCAAACTGGGGGAGTTCATTGCATATCAGCGATCAGTCGCAAAAGGAGTGGGTAAGCGGATATAAGGCCGGCCGAGACTTAACCTGGGGCCTGCTAGCTAATTAGCATCGCAGCTAGTGCCAACCTCTATCCATATAATGTTCGCCGGTCTTATATTTCTGTTATCTTTTGGAGTCAAGGAGTCTCCTCGATACCTCGCGAAGATAGGAAAAAACGATGAAGCCCTTGCCACAATGGCGGCAATTCGAAACCTCCCCCCAGACCACCCGTATATCCAAACAGAAATGGATGACATTTACGAGCAGCTTGAGCGTGAAAGAGAGGCGACACTCGGCCTTCACTGGCTTGGTCCGCTTAAGGAACTCTTCTTGATTCCCTCAAATCGATACCGTATCATGGTAGGACTGATGTCGCAGCTTCTGAGTCAGTGGTCAGGAGCAACCAGTATCACGATATACGCGCCGCAATTCTTTGCCATGCTGGGCACAACGGGCCAGTCAGAAAAGCTCTTTGCGACTGCGATTTTCGGCGTCGTAAAGCTCGTCGCCTCTATCATCTGCGCTTTGTTCCTTGTCGACATTTTGGGGAGGAAAAGGGCACTGTCGTACGGCATCATCCTGCAGTTCTTAAGCATGCTATATGTGGCAATCTATTTGGCTGTGGTACCGTCAGTCAAAAGCGGTGACAAGCCTCAAGGCGCTTCTAAGAATGCCGGGACCGCAGCCATAGTGTCGATATACATATCGGGTGTAGGATGGGCACTCGGATGGAATAGCATCCAGTACCTGATCAACGCCGAGATCTTCCCACTTCGCGTGAGAGCCTTGGGAACATCGATGGTCATGTGTTTCCACTTTGCCAATCAATAGTATGTGCCTTCCTTTGTACCCTTTGGCGTGATTAGCCAGAGCCGAACGTCTTTATTAATGCCAGAAATTCTCCTGCAGTGGGCTCAACAAGGCCGTTCCAACCATGCTCCTCGAGACCGCAATGAGACCTCAGGGAACTTTCTTTTTCTTCTCAGCTGTGACCCTGATTGGTTTCATTTGGATGTGGTTCTTCCTCCCTGAGACAGCAGGCAAGTCTTTGGAGGCAATGGACGAGCTGTTCAGTTTACCGTGGTATGTAATCGGGAGGAAAGGGGCCTCCTTGACAAGAACTGCTCAGCGAGATGAGACTAGAAGCAGGAGTATGAAAAAGGAGCCCGTGGCTGAGAGCAGCGAACCAGTTTGAGCATAGCAAAGAGGCCGTGAATCTGGCCGCAGTTGTCTCTTTTTTGTAGGCTAGGCCTTATAGTTTTCATGTCGGGTTAATAAAGCCAGGTCTCGGAGTTCGACACTCCAGAGCAGAATCCATTGGATGATGTTGGGACCCAAATATGTTTCTAGACATGGGATTGGTTCCAGTGATCAGAAAGCCTGTTGGACTGAAATTAAGAATGGGTATCAGCATCAGAATGGAGACATAACTGTTTCCACTGCTGGCGAGCTTGGATCCTTGTAGAACTAAAATGCTTCTGAGGTCGCTTCACTAGTAGCAGTATGTACAACATGCACAGTAGAACCACACAAAGAGTGGGATTCAACTGATGGTTAGAGACTTTTTTCTGAACAGTGTTAGCTTGCCAGACTAAAGCCATGAGACCCATAACTGCAGTATGTGGCACCCAAAGTACGGGTTGGAATCCATCACTATCACACGACTACTTACACTGTATACCAATTTCCAAATCAATGACAGGCTTCAGAAGCCCCATAAATCTTGATGCCTTAGAAGCTTGGGTGGAGGAATCATGTAACCAGTCTGTGGCCTACGTTCGAGGTGAAGGCGGCCAGGGCTTGAAAGATAGGTAGGGGAGCCAAGTTCCTTTTTCTTTTTATTAATCACCCCAGGAAGCCTCTCTTATTTTTTGACCACATTTTAATAAACTCTTGCTTTTCCTTTACACCAAAGCCCACTCGTTTGACGCGGCCCAGTCGTGCGAGAGCATCTCCTACCGATGTAAGCAAAGCTTGCTGCTCGTCGAAGATGATGTTATCCGAGCCATCATTGCCGACTACAATGCTCTCTGCGATCCTGACCCGAACGGAATGCGTTGCCTGGCCCAACAAGTTCCAAAGAAAACGAAAATAAGAGCCTGGAATCGGAGTTGTGATGTCCGCAGGTGTATAACGGAGGCTAACGGGGAAAATCTTTGCCCCGCCGGGTGCAGAAGCAATCGACGGACTGAATTGCAGTATTCCCTTTCCATTTGTGGTGGTGCATTCTGGATATACGACGATGCAGTGGTTGGGGTTTTGTTTCAGTAGAGAAGGCAGATCAGTGAGCCCCGAGGCTGGAGGATATGACTCTGGAGGAGCAAAGGAATACAGGATGGCTTGTAAAAGGGAGACGCGCCGGAGTTTTCGTATGGAAGGATAGGAGATTGTGAATATCGGGTCAAATACGGCGGCGAGATAGAGGGAATCAATAGGGGATGTGAAAGACGAAGCGATCACACTTCCTGGTCGCGGAAGTCGATCGGGATGTTGTTGGGCAAGAGATCTAGCAAGTCTAGCATATTAGTGACTTCATCGCGAATGTAGTTCTCCATCCTTTATGTTGACACGAACGATGTTTGCGAGTGTATCTGCATACCCTTTCTTAACACCTTCGATGTGCAAATCGGCCCACCAAACACCAGCAACGCCCGCAATGGCCCATAGGCAGGCCTTTTTCCCTAGAGACCCTATTGGTAGCCATTGCAAAAAACCAAAGTATGCGATCAAGGCAAAGACGAAGAGAGGTAGTCGGATGGAAAACAGGATGACTTTCAACGCGAGAGCCAGTGGCTGCACCTGTCCAACAACCGGAAGGAATGGTGCGATGCCAGATGCTACAAGAGATAATTAGCAACAGAAGAAGACCCGTACGGCGACGACCCACCTCGATCGCGAAACTGAGAGTACTTTTCCATTGAAGTTGGAGTTAGAGGAGCATCGGTGGCAGGGTGCCGTAGTTGTCGCTGAGTAACTCGTGAAAGAGTTGTTGGTTCTTGGTGAGGAGTGATGAAACTCAACGCTCAGCGTTCAAGAGTCCAGCTGAAGTTATTCCATCCAACTTCTCAGTCGTTAATGCGTGCAACTAGGTGACTACTATGTATGTAATTATGAATTGTTTCTCTGGGCAAACGCGAGGACTTATGTTGTCCCATCGACGGCCCAATTTCTACCATACTGTCATTGGTGTCCAGAGTGATCATTCCGAACTTACGAAGCACGGATTTCAAGCCCATAGATGGCAGGGAGGAGTGCCTTCAGAAGCTCAATATCTTATGATATTGATGCTAGCAAAAGTTCCCAATGCAATAGAAGCCCCGTAGCCTCTCTTGTTGAACGTCCAGGCATTCAACGAATCCCAACATGTACTCCGTAACTTCGGCACCAATGAACCGTCTGCAACCCCCTAAGCACCCTGAGCCCCGACTCAGTTCCGGCCTTGTTGTCAGGGGCAAAGCTACTACCTTAGTACGAGTATTCAAGCCCATCCCCCAGGTCTGTGTGCGTGCGCCGAGACAGTTCAACTCAACGAATCCAGCACCTTTCCAGCGTCATCCGTACCATTCAAGGGGGCGATGCTACACATCATTTCGGGATTCGTTTACGCCGTACAAATATACATCAGTTTTTGTGTTGATACTACATCCACATCCCTATATATTTGCTATGAATCTTAACTGTTGAAACTGCAATTCGAATACTCCGTAGGTCCGTGCAATATCGTGGTCAGCCACATTTTGGACGGCGGGTATGTAGCCCAATCTAGAGAATGTAATCGCAAAGCTTTGTCGGTGTTGGGCTGTGATGATATATGCTGTGCCTAAATGTCTATCAAAACCTGCAGGCACAAACCATGACTTGCCAGATGCATTTACTAGACCTTGTTCAGGGTGTTATCGGTATTCAGCACTAGCATGCCGGGCATTTCAAGGCTGTGCCATGCATGTGGCCTAAACTCAAAGTCTGAACATACCTTGTCCAGTGTGGCAGATCTCAGTGTCGATGATGCTGCGAACAGCAGGATCCTGGTCTCCTTGTTTAGAATCAATTAGACCATGCTGTTATCAGGCCAGTATGCGAAGCCTAGAAACACGCTGGTGAAGAGAACTGGATGATCAACTTATTTTGGAACTTGAACTGAGGTTCGGGGTAAGTAGAGTTCCGACTGGAGATGTGATGGCTTGGGCAGTCGCAGTTCAAGTTTTCCGCTACAACCATCAAGAATCACTTGGCCATCAGCTAGTCCGCTCATGCATAAAGACGCTTCCTAAATGCCACCAGAATCAAGCGTCAAGTTGGAATAGAGATTCGAGCGAAGAGAGTATATGTATTGGAGGTGTGGTAGCTAAGCTCGCTATCCAGAGAACGTGGAATGCTCCCCGGTAAGGATTCAGAGCACAATGGTGCATTGTGGTCAAGATGTAACAACAGGATCTGCGTGTCCAGAACATCACATCCGATGATTAGAAAGGCGAAGCCAGTACTCCGTACGCGTCTGTTGATGAGACCCTTCACTAGGGAATTAGTTCAATCCGGACGGGGAGGTCACAAATATCACGCACGGAGTCGTCGCTCCTGAAACTGATATCACGACAGCACTCTAATCTCGGTCAATGGTGGAGCATAATCAACACTGCATTGGAGGGGGCTTGGGATGGCAGTGGCACCCATTCACCTGTTTTTATCGCCATTCCTTTAGTCTCCACACTGCTCAGGACGAAATTCGAAACACAGATTGCGAACTGAGGATTCCTGGGCTCAAGGCAGCAAAGAATCCACGGGCAGCGCGCTGGTTGGAATGTCGTGCTCGGTTTGGCTGGGACTCAATTTAAGGTTCAGACGCTAGTTTACATTGGGTTTAGTGTCCGAACACGACCAGGTCCCGAAACTCTAAACCGCATCCGATCCATAAATCCCGAGAGCTTGCCGAACAAGGAAGCATATCGCGATGCGATGGGCATGCAACAGGCTTGCTGGTAGCTGGAGAACAAGACACATAATCGATACCAGGCTGAGCTGGGAGGTATCAAGTAATAATAGGCAAAGGACGCGCAATCCAGCTCCTCCTGGCTGCCGGCCCCCGAAATCATTCTGTTTTGAAAATGCTTCAATTATGCCTCCAGGTCCTTCTGCTCCGCCATGCCCTATATAAAGCTCTTCTCTCTCAAAACCACTCTACCATTCCTTTTATCATACCTCTTTCTGACTGAGCTTCGATTCATCCGCTGCACTCCGTAGCATATTCCGCTCGACATGGCAAACGACGGTGAATTCCATGATTTTTACAAATACACCCCATCCAAAGCGGCAGCAACAGTATTCATTGTTCTATTCCTCCTGACCTCGGGTGTTCACACCTTTCAGGTTGTTCAATCGCGGGCGTGGTTTTGCATCCCCATCATTCTTGGTGGCGTGTGTGAGCATACCAATGTCTATCACCGAGCGGTAAGCAGGCAATGCTGACTTTCTTTTTGGCTAGTCGAAATAGTGGGATATAGTGCTCGCATTATCTCGAGTACGCAAGCACCACTATTCGAGGATACCCCGTACATTATCCAGTCGTTATTCCTTCTCCTTGCACCGGCCCTTTTCGCTGCGTCCGTGTATATGGTTTTAGGCCGTTTAATCGGAGCCCTCCACGCCGACAAGCTTTCTATTGTTAGACGGACTTGGATGACTAAGATCTTCGTAACTGGAGATATCTTATCGTTCGTAGTACAGGGCGCAGGTGAGAGGTTCCCAAAAGGAAAAGTAGCCGTTGGCTAAACGACAGGCAGGTGGCGGCATCATGGCTAGCGGAACGCCTTCGAATCTTTCGCTCGGCCAAAAGATTATTATTGTGGGCTTAATTATCCAGTTACTTTTTTTCGGCTTTTTCATCTTTGCGTCGGTCATCTTCCACCGACGAATGGCCGCGAATCCAACCAGAAAGTCGCAGTCCATACGGTTTTCGTGGCGTAAACATCTCTTCGCGCTCTATATGGCGTCGATTCTCATAATGGCACGCTCTATATTTAGAGTTATCGAGTACGTGCAGGGAACCGACGGTGAACTCCTGAGCCGCGAGGTTTACCTATACGTATTTGACGCCGCCCTTATGTGGACTCTCACTGCATTGTTGAATGTCGTACACCCACGAGAAATATTAGAGGCACTCCAAGGGGATAAAAGGTCGAGATACGTTAATTTGGAAATGCAGCTAGACGAACATAGCTAACCAAGGCCAGTGAGAGTAGTATCGAGCGGGCTGACGGCAACAGTTCGGTTTCTTTCCTTGATACAACATACGCAAGACACGCCGTTGCAACCAGGGGGCTTGCGTGAGAAATACCGCAACGTCAGCGCCTCTATCTTCGGCATGGGCGACAACCTTCATAATAGAATCGGGCGAATACTCATGTGGATAGCGCCGTATGTAGCTCCAAGTTTACCGCAAGTATTTTTTTGTCCCTTAGAATAGTGTTTTTCAGTTAGTAGATAGACAATGGATCGGATTCGCGTGTGCCTGGTAGTAACAAGATGTGATCATAGCACGTTAATTTCGGCAGGATCTGCATCCACTCGAGGGCGAATTCGGGCCCAGATTGAAATGGGATGAGAAATGACAAGGATTCATAGGAACAGGATTAAGATATTCCAATGCCAGAGAATAATGGGTCCAAATCCACCACTTTCATCGGCCATGCTACTGCATGTTGCCAGTCTTGAGGAAGCCTTTCAAACACTGCTTTGATGACTTGAACACTCCACCCTTCAGCCCACCATCGGGTTGGAGCATTATATAGTATCACGCAAAAATACGCCAATAGTATGAGGGCAACCGGATCTCGGCGCTCTAGGCAGGATAGGAATGTGTCCGAAAAAATTATGGGAAATCTCAACGACATCGACCAATCCTTCCGCTTGGTCTGAGCCATGACAAACGAGTCCCAGAGTTGGTCAATAGCTTCCCGGTAGGTTGCATGGGATGCGAATTCGTCCGAATTCAGTAATAGATATTGTTGGCAATATTGCTCCATAAGTTCGAGAGCCATGGCAGTTTCTGCTGGAAGATAGCGACGATCTGTAATCTGCGGCCCGCGTTGAAGAAGTATTCCCATTGGGCTGTTTTCGAGTAAGCTCCACGCTAGCTTGATGGTCGTCATGGCCTTTCTGAGGAGAATAATAATGTCCAAGAGCTCCCCAATCGGACATTCAAGGTGCTTGGGGCGCGTGGAGAGTTGGGCAGAACCGAAGGCGAAGAATATGCTCAAGTAAGAAAAAGCGAATACAGCATCGGTATTCGACTTTGTAAGCCTGGGCACAGTGGAACGAAAAGAAGTGACCGCCGCATGATAGTGCCTTTGCACGACTTCGTGAGAAGATGGACAGTGAACGTGCTTCAAGGACGATAAATGACAGATGTGTAAAGCTGATATTGCGAGGATAAGGTGCATCAGAAACTGCTGAGATTGTGCTTCCTGAGGAACATTGATTTCCCATACGGGTTTGTATACTTCGTAGTCGACAAACGAGAGAAACGCAACGGTGCTGTAGTGATGCATGAGTTCGAGGTCCTCTAAAGAGCCGTGTGCTACTCCATGGGGCCCCGGAGGGCTCAGGGAATTAGTCGAAATCGAAGGTCGCGTCGTGCTCTCTCCTTGGCCCGGTATAGCCGTGGCCGATACAGTCAATTCAGAGTGAGTTGTGATAGAGCGTCTCCCAAGAACCCACGAGGATTCGAAGCTGCATTGCACATTGCGATAGTGGCAGTTGCGGCAGCGAGGGCCTTGTTCGTCGCACTGCAGGAAAGGCAGCCATTAGCTATTATCCTGAGCAATGAACGGGATATGGTAGGTGTCCGAAGCAACCTTCACTTTTCTCCTCTTGCATTGCTGGCAGCCATTTCGGGATTTCTTAGGGATCTTGTAGACCCATGTTCTGTGATCGGGGCTTTGTGATTGCATTGGAGACCATGCAACAAACATAACTCAGCCTTAAATGAAAACAACCTTGCTCAACCCACGATGATGAAGATGAGAAGAAGCTCGTTGGGCATATTTCGATGATCTGATTATCCAGTTGCCTAAAGCTCTTGGCTCCAGCCCCAGCAACGAAGCCGAGCCAGAAAACAGTTCGAGGCCGAGGAGCGATCCAAGCTGGCACAGTCAATTCTCATGAATCTCTGGATGTTCTCAGCTACCCAGTGGTTATGTTTGGACACAATGTTTAAGCTCATTGGATCCAGTGTCTAACAGAATTCAATCTGCTTGTTGCGTCTCCATGGTTTTCATGCCGTTGTTTCAGCTCTTATCGAGCTCGAAGCAATCAAAAAGGTAAGTTAGTTATTAGTTAGTTAACTAACTAGTTATCTAACTATGAGTACCACTTCGCCTCTTTTTCCCAGATTTCTGCACCCTCAGGTATATCCCTTAAAACTAACAACACCACATGTGATGGCAGAGATGGAGATCAAAGCGAAGTTACTATTTTTATAACGTAATTGCCCCACCAACGCCCACAATCATCTCGCGCCCACAAATCCTCATTTGAATCTCTCATCTTCAAAATTCAACAACATGAGCTACGAACAAGCAATTGCTTTGGCTATTGAAGATTTGGAATCTCAAGAGGTTCTAAATTACAAGGCTACAGCAATTAAATATGGAGTTGATCGAAGCATGTTGTCATGGTGATTC